>CAMRHE010001577.1:0-72901 GCA_947044405.1 Leptodactylus fallax
CCAGTCCCTGTAATGTCCCTGCACAGGCAGCGTCTTAGTCCCTGTAATGTCCGTGCACTGGCAGCCTCTCAGTCCCTGTAATGTCCCTGCACTGGCAGCCTCCCAGTCACTGTAATGTCCGTGCACTGGCAGCCTCCCAGTCCCTGTAATGTCCGTGCACTGGCAGCCTCCCAGTCACTGTAATGTCCGTGCACTGGCAGCCTCTCAGTCCCTGTAATGTCCCTGCACAGGCAGCGTCTTAGTCCCTGTAATGTCCGTGCACTGGCAGCCTCCCAGTCCCTGTAATATCCCTGCACTGGCAGCCTCTCAGTCCCTGTAATGTCCGTGCACTGGCAGCCTCTCAGTACCTGTAATGTCCCTGCACTGGCAGCCTCTCAGTCCCTGTAATGTCCCTGCACTGGCAGCCTCTCAGTCCCTGTAATGTACGTGCACTGGCAGCCTCCCAGTCCCTGTAATGTCCCTGCACTGGCAGCCTCCCAGTCCCTGTAATGTCCCTGCACAGGCAGCGTCTTAGTCCCTGTAATGTCCGTGCACTGGCAGCCTCCCAGTCCCTGTAATGTCCGTGCACTGGCAGCCTCTCAGTCCCTGTAATGTCCGTGCACTGGCAGCCTCCCAGTCCCTGTAATGTCCCTGCACTGGCAGCCTCCCAGTCCCTGTAATATCCCTGCACTGGCAGCCTCCCAGTCCCTGTAATGTCCCTGCACTGGCAGCCTCCCAGTCCCTGTAATATCTGTGCACTGGCAGCCTCTCAGTCCCTGTAATGTCCCTGCACTGGTAGCCTCTCAGTCCCTGTAATGTCCGTGCACTGGCAGCCTCCCAGTCCCTGTAATGTCCCTGCACAGGCAGCGTCTTAGTCCCTGTAATGTCCGTGCACTGGCAGCCTCCCAGTCCCTGTAATGTCCGTGCACTGGCAGCCTCTCAGTACCTGTAATGTCCCTGCACTGGCAGCCTCTCAGTCCCTGTAATGTCCGTGCACTGGCAGCCTCCCAGTCCCTGTAATGTCCGTGCACTGGCAGCCTCCCAGTCCCTGTAATGTCCCTGCACTGGCAGCCTCCCAGTTCCTGTAATGTCCCTGCGCTGGCAGCCTCCCAGTCCCTGTAATGTCCGTGCACTGGCAGCCTCTCAGTACCTGTAATGTCCCTGCACTGGCAGCCTCTCAGTCCCTGTAATGTCCCTGCACTGGCAGCCTCTCAGTCCCTGTAATGTCCCTGCACTGGCAGCCTCTCAGTCCCTGTAATGTCCGTGCACTGGCAGCCTCTCAGTCCCTGTAATGTCCCTGCACAGGCAGCCTCCCAGTCCCTGTAATGTACGTGCACTGGCAGCCTCCCAGTCCCTGTAATGTCCCTGCACTGGCAGCCTCCCAGTCCCTGTAATGTCCCTGCACAGGCAGCGTCTTAGTCCCTGTAATGTCCGTGCACTGGCAGCCTCCCAGTCCCTGTAATGTCCGTGCACTGGCAGCCTCTCAGTCCCTGTAATGTCCGTGCACTGGCAGCCTCCCAGTCCCTGTAATGTCCCTGCACTGGCAGCCTCCCAGTCCCTGTAATATCCCTGCACTGGCAGCCTCCCAGTCCCTGTAATATCTGTGCACTGGCAGCCTCCCAGTCCCTGTAATGTCCCTGCACTGGCAGCCTCCCAGTCCCTGTAATGTCCCTGCACTGGCAGCCTCCCAGTCCCTGTAATGTCCGTGCACTGGCAGCCTCCCAGTCCCTGTAATATCCCTGCACTGGCAGCCTCCCAGTCCCTGTAATGTCCCTGCACTTGCAGCCTCCCAGTCCCTGTAATGTCCCTGCACTGGCAGCCTCCCAGTCCCTGTAATATCCCTGCACTGGCAGCCTCCCAGTCCCTGTAATGTCCCTGCACTGGCAGCCTCCCAGTCCCTGTAATGTCCGTGCACTGGCAGCCTCCCAGTCCCTGTAATGTCCGTGCACTGGCAGCCTCCCAGTCCCTGTAATGTCCGTGCACTGGCAGCCTCCCAGTCCCTGTAATGTCCGTGCACTGGCAGCCTCCCAGTCCCTGTAATATCCCTGCACTGGCAGCCTCCCAGTCCCTGTAATGTCCCTGCACTGGCAGCCTCCCAGTCCCTGTAATGTCCGTGCACTGGCAGCCTCCCAGTCCCTGTAATGTCCCTGCACTGGCAGCCTCCCAGTCCCTGTAATGTCCGTGCACTGGCAGCCTCCCAGTCCCTGTAATGTCCGTGCACTGGCAGCCTCCCAGTCCCTGTAATGTCCGTGCACGCAGCCTCCCAGTCCCTGTAATGTCCGTGCACTGGCAGCCTCCCAGTCCCTGTAATGTCCGTTCACTGGCAGCCTCCCAGTCCCTGTAATGTCCGTGCACTGGCAGCCTCCCAGTCCCTGTAATGTCCGTTCACTGGCAGCCTCCCAGTCCCTGTAATGTCCGTGCACTTGCAGCCTCCCAGTCCCTGTAATGTCCGTGCACTGGCAGCCTCCCAGTCCCTGTAATGTCCGTGCACTGGCAGCCTCTCAGTCCCTGTAATGTCTGTGCACTGGCAGCCTCCCAGTCCCTGTAATGTCCCTGCACTGGCAGCCTCCCAGTCCCTGTAATGTCCGTGCACTGGCAGCCTCTCAGTCCCTGTAATGTCCGTGCACTGGCAGCCTCTCAGTCCCTGTAATGTCCGTGCACTGGCAGCCTCCCAGTCCCTGTAATGTCCCTGCACTGGCAGCCTCTCAGTCCCTGTAATGTCCGTGCACTGGCAGCCTCCCAGTCCCTGTAATGTCCCTGCACAGTTCAGACCCGGTCCCCGCGCATCTCAGTCTCTGGCTCCTCTTTCTGCACATCTGCTTGCTGATTGTCTCCGTCTGGGTCGTGCCATTACAGTTGCGTGTCGCTTTCTTCAGCAGACTCGCTGTCACTTGTGCGGAGGGCTTGGCAGAAGCTGCTTTCTGTATTTTTATATTTTTGTGGTTTTTTTGACAATTTGGAGAGGAATAAATGAATACAATGTGAAGAGTTTCCAGCCGGTGGAGGGGATTACAATGTGGGAACATCTGGGAGCAGGCGGGGGCTGACGGGCTGGGCACCCCTTCCCCGCTCCCAGAGCACAAGACTTTTCACCCCTCACACTTTGTGAAGATTCTTTGTGAACCCTTTGTGTGAACAAGGTTAGATTTGTCATTCAGGATTTTTGCAAAGTTGGGTACCTCCCCCTGCAGGCGGTGTAACCCACTGCACTTAAACATGTCTGTGTGATAAAATAAGACATTGGGGAATTAACAAATGCTTTATCCTAAGATTCACAGCTGGTTTTCTTCCCTGGAGGACCTTCCCTGTGTAATATTTCATGTGTCCTGTGGGAGTGCTGTAGAGAATTGAACCTCTTGTTGCGGGTGTGCCTGTAGATAGCAGCTGATCTCTAGAACCTTCTAACAATTAGGGCATTGTCCAGACTGGAGGAGGGTCACCCATCTCTCCAAGAGTCCTGAATGGCTTCATTGTACAGTATAGCATTCACCAGGAGTCATTGCAGCTCACACACAGGTTATGACTCAGCTTTCCCAGACTACTGGTTGCCGTATCCACCTGTTTCAAGACCCAGTATGTAATGCCCCCTCCATTGTATGTCTATCAGGGTTACACGCGTGTGCTCTACATAATCTATAGCGCCACCTACAGTTGGTGCCCTGAACAGCATACACTTCAGTATGTAAGGGATTGCACTGTGAGTGCAGTTGATGTCGTGCTGATGATGTCACACCGCTGCTCAACATGCAGCTTTCTGATCCAGAGATAGAGCTGAATGTTAACTTCTGTTCTCGTGATTACTGTGACAAATCTCTAACATCCCATAATTTATCACCAGATTGAAAATCCAAGGTATCTGCGGGACAGACCCTCCCCTCTGACTGCGGTATGTACATAGTATAACATATCTCTGCAGACTGGAAATGTGACTGCTATATAGTATCACTGATATCTGGAGAGTGATGGTGATGTCACCTCCTGTATAATATCACTGATATTTATTATTATTATTACTATTATTTATTTATAGAGCACCATTAATCCCATGGTCCTGTACATTATTATATTAATCCCATGGTGCTGGACATTATTATATTAATCCCATGGTGCTGGACATTATTATATTAATCCCATGGTGCTCTGTACATTATTATATTAATCCCATGGTGCTCTGCACATTATTATATTAATCCCATGGTGCTCTGTACATTATTATATTAATCCCATGGTGCTCTGTACATTATTATATTAATCCCATGGTCCTGTACATTATTATATTAATCCCATGGTGCTGGACATTATTATATTAATCCCATGGTGCTCTGTACATTATTATATTAATCCCATGGTGCTCTGCACATTATTATATTAATCCCATGGTGCTCTGTACATTATTATATTAATCCCATGGTGCTCTGTACATTATTATATTAATCCCATGGTGCTCTGTACATTATTATATTAATCCCATGGTGCTGTACATTATTATATTAATCCCATGGTGCTGGACATTATTATATTAATCCCATGGTGCTCTGTACATTATTATATTACTCCCATGGTGCTGTATATTATTATATTAATTCCATGGTGCTGCACATTATTATATTAATCCCATGGTGCCTGTACATTATTATATTAATCCCATGGTGCTCTGTACATTATTATATTAATTCCATGGTGCTCTGTACATTATTATATTAATCCCATGGTGCTCTGTACATTATTATATTAATTCCATGGTGCTCTGTACATTATTATATTACTCCCATGGTGCTCTGTACATTATTATATTAATCCCATGGTGCTCTGTACATTATTATATTAATCCCATGGTGCTGGACATTATTATATTAATCCCATGGTGCTGGACATTATTATATTATTTCCATGGTGCTCTGTACATTATTATATTAATTCCATGTGCTGTACATTATTATATTAATCCCATGGTGCTCTGTACATTATTATATTAATCCCATGGTGCTGTACATTATTATATTAATCCCATGGTGCTCTGTACATTATTATATTAATCCCATGGTGCTGTAAATTATTATATTAATCCCATGGTGCTGTACATTATTATATTAATTCCATGGTGCTCTGTACATTATTATATTAATCCCATGGTGCTCTGTACATTATTATATTAATCCCATGGTGCTCTGTACATTATTATATTAATCCCATGGTGCTCTGTACATTATTATATTAATTCCATGGTGCTGTAAATTATTATATTAATCCCATGGTGCTCTGTACATTATTATATTAATCCCATGGTGCTGTACATTATTATATTAATCCCATGGTGCTGTACATTATTATATTAATCCCATGGTGCTCTGTACATTATTATATTAATCCCATGGTGCTCTGTACATTAGTATATTAATCCCATGGTGCTCTGTACATTATTATATTAATCCCATGGTGCTCTGTACATTATTATATTAATCCCATGGTGCTGTAAATTATTATATTAATCCCATGGTGCTCTGTACATTATTATATTAATCCCATGGTGTTGTACATTATTATATTAATTCCATGGTGCTCTGTACATTATTATATTAATCCCATGGTGCCTGGACATTATTATATTAATCCCATGGTGCTCTGTACATTATTATATTACTTCCATGGTGCTGCACATTATTATATTAATCCCATGGTCCTGTACATTATTATATTAATCCCATGGTGCTCTGTACATTATTATATTAATCCCATGGTGCTCTGTACATTAGTATATTACTCCCATGGTGCTCTGTACATTATTATATTAATCCCATGGTGCTCTGTACATTATTATATTAATCCCATGGTGCTGTAAATTATTATATTAATCCCATGGTGCTCTGTACATTATTATATTAATCCCATGGTGTTGTACATTATTATATTAATTCCATGGTGCTCTGTACATTATTATATTAATCCCATGGTGCTCTGTACATTATTATATTACTTCCATGGTGCTGCACATTATTATATTAATCCCATGGTCCTGTACATTATTATATTAATCCCATGGTGCTCTGTACATTATTATATTACTCCCATGGTGCTCTGTACATTATTATATTAATCCCATGGTGCTGCACATTATTATATTACTCCCATGGTGCTCTGTACATTATTATATTAATCCCATGGTGTTCTGTACATTATTATATTAATCCCATGGTGCTGCACATTATTATATTAATCCCATGGTGCTCTGTACATTACTCCAGTAGTGTTATTGGAGGTTGTAGGCCTTCCTGAATAGGTGAGTCTTCAGGGCCTTCTTGAAGCTTGTGATTGTGGGGGTCAGTCTTATGTGTCTTGGTAATGAGTTCCAGAGTATGAGGGATGCACGGGAGAAGTCTTGGAGACGATTGTGTGAAGAGCGGATAAGAGCAGAGCGGAGTAGGAGGTTACGTGCGGGCAGGTAGTGGGAGATTAGGTCGGAGATATATGGAGGGGACAAGTTGTGGATGGCTTTGTACAGTGGGGAAAAAAAGTATTTAGTCAGCGACCAATTGTACAAGTTCTCCCACTTATAAAGATGAGGCCGGCCTGTAATTGTCATCATAGGTAGACCTCAACTATGAGAGACAAAATGAGAAAACTAATCCAGAAAATCACATTGTCTGATTTTTTAAGAATTTATTTGCAAATTATGGTGGAAAATAAGTATTTGGCCAATAATAAAAGTTCATCTCAATCCTTTGTTCTATCTCCTTTGTTGGCAATGACAGAGGTGAAACGTTTCCTGTAAGTCTTCACAAGGTTGGCACACACTGTTGCTGGTATGTCGGCCCATTCCTCCATGCAGATCTCCTCTAGAGCAGGGATGTTTTGGGGCTGTCGCTGGACAACACGGACTTTCAACTCCCTCCAAAGGTTTTCTATGGGGTTGAGATCTGGAGACTGGCTAGGCCACTCCAGGACCTTGAAATGCTTCTTACGAAGCCGCTCCTTCGTTGCCCTGGCGATGTGCTTGGGATCATTGTCATGCTGAAAGACCCCGCCACGTTTCATCTTCACTGCCCTTGCTGATGGAAGGAGGTTTGCACTCACAATCTCCCCATACATGGCCCCATTCATTCTTTCATGTACACGGATCAGTTGTCCTGGTCCCTTTGCAGAGAAACAGCCCCATACATGATGTTGCCCCCCCCATGCTTCACAGTAGGTCTGGTGTTCTCTGGATACAACTCAGCATTCACTCTCCTCCAAACACCACGAGTTGTGTTTCTACCAAACAGTTCTACTTTGGTTTCATCTGACCATATGACATTCTCCCAATACTCTTCTGGAACATCCAAATGCTCTCTAGCAAACTTCAGCCGGGCCCGGATATGTACTGGCTTAAGCAGGGGGACACGTCTGGCACTGCAGGATCTGAGTCCCTGGCGGCGTAGTGTGTTACTGACGGTAGCCTTTGTTACGTTAGTCCCAGCTTTCTGCAGGTCGCTCACTAGGTCCCCCCGTGGGGTTCTGGGATTTTTGCTCACCGTTCTTGTGATCATTTTGACCCCACGGGGTGAGATCTTGCGTGGAGCCCCTGATGGAGGGAGATTATTAGTGGTCTTGTATGTCTTCCATTTTCTAATTATTGCTCCCACAGGTGATTTCTTCACACCAAGCTGCTTGCCTATTGCAGATTCAGTCTTCCCCGCCTGGTGCAGGGCTACCATTTTGTTTCTGGTCCTTCCACAGCTCTTTGGTCTTCACCATAGTGGAGTTTGGAGTGTGACTGAGGTTGTGGACAGGAGTCTTTTATACTGATAACAATGTCACACAGGAGCCATTACTACAGGTAATGAGTGGAGGACAGAGGAGCCTCTTAAAGGAGAAGTTACAGGTCTGGGAGAGACAGAAATCTTGCTTGTTTGTAGGTGACCAAATACTTATTTTCCACCATAATTTGCAAATAAATTCTTAAAAAATCAGACAATGTGATTTTCTGGATTAGTTTTCTCATTTTGTCTCTCATAGTTGAGGTCTACCTATGATGACAATTACAGGCCGGCTCATCTTTATAAGTGGGAGAACTTGCACAATTGGTGGCTGACTAAATACTTTTTTCCCCCTCTGTATGTCAGTGTTAGTAGTTTGAGCTCTATTCGCTGGGCGATGGGTAGTCAGTGGAGGGATTGGCAGAGGGGGCGGCCGATGAAGAACGGGGGGAGAGGTGTATTAGGCGAGCAGCACAGTTTAAGGTGGACTGGAGGGGGGCGAGAGTGTTAACTGGGAGGCCATGGAGAAGGCTGTTACAGTAGTCTAGGCGGGAGATTTGATGTGATATCTGGAGAGCGATGATGATGTCACCTCCTGTATAATATCACTGATATCTGGAGAGCGATGATGATGTCACCTCCTGTATAAGATCACTGATATCTGGAGAGCGGTGATGTCACCTCCTGTATAATATCACTGATATCTGGAGATTGGTGATGTCACCTCCTGTATAATATCACTGATATCTGGAGAGCGGTGATGTCACCTCCTGTATAATATCACTGATATCTGGAGATTGGTGATGTCACCTCCTGTATAATATCACTGATATCTGGAGAGCGGTGATGTCACCTCCTGTATAATATCACTGATATCTGGAGATTGGTGATGTCACCTCCTGTATAATATCACTGATATCTGGAGAGCGGTGATGTCACCTCCTGTATAATATCACTGATATCTGGAGATTGGTGATGTCACCTCCTGTATAATATCACTGATATCTGGAGATTGGTGATGTCACCTCCTGTATAATATCACTGATATCTGGAGATTGGTGATGTCACCTCCTGTATAATATCACTGATATCTGGAGATCGGTGATGTCACCTCCTGTATAATATCACTGATATCTGGAGATTGGTGATGTCACCTCCTGTATAATATCACTGATATCTGGAGATCGGTGATGTCACCTCCTGTATAATATCACTGATATCTGGAGATTGGTGATGTCACCTCCTGTATAATATCACTGATATCTGGAGAGCGGTGATGTCACCTCCTGTATAATATCACTGATATCTGGAGATTGGTGATGTCACCTCCTGTATAATATCACTGATATCCGGAGATCGGTGATGTCACCTCCTGTATAATATCACTGATATCTGGAGATCGGTGATGTCACCTCCTGTATAATATCACTGATATCTGGAGATTGGTGATGTCACCTCCTGTATAATATCACTGATATCCGGAGATCAGTGATGTCACCTCCTGTATAATATCACTGATATCTGGAGATCGATGATGTCACCTCCTGTATAATATCACTGATATCTGGAGATCGGTGATGTCACCTCCTGTATAATATCACTTATTATAAGTTTTGTGTCTCCGCAGATCTCTCTGGACTCGCGCCTTGGTAGAAGTGCAGATTACGGTGATGATCGGTCGCTCTTCCATTTACATAAGAAGGAGGTTTGTTTTGACCCCGTTTTCTCCTGGTATTTTTTAGGGGAGTGTCCTTGTAGTCTTTACTTGGTACCCCAACATTTATTACCAGTCAGAATCCTCCATCTTCAGGGCAGTCCAGTGGTTGTGTCTGTCGCCCACCCCAGAGGTATTTCACTGTCCTGCCCTCTGATGATCTTGTTCCACATAACCGGATCTTTGGGCATAGAGTCTGATTATTATGTAACAAAACCTCAGCTGCGAGATGTTTTGTGTCTGGACAGGTTGTGAATAAACTATAATGTTCCCAGTCACTGAAAGCAAGCAGAGGCGTAAAGTATAAGTGACCGGGTCCTGAGTCTTTCATAATGTGATGATGGGGCCTCCAGCAGCGCCCCCTACACTCAGTCCTCCTATAACTAGATCAGGACTCCAGGCAAACTGGGTGTCAACATGTGCAGGGGCTGTCACCCAGCTTTCTCAAGATCAGATGTGACTAGCAGCTCTCGTGATTAGTTTTTTTTTTTTTTGCTGCTTCTGTAGATGGATGTGAAAATCAAAGGATTGGAGGCGAAATATCACGAGGAGAAGCTGAAGATGCAGCAGAAGCACGACGCGGACGTCCAGAAGGTGAGAAATGGGGGACTAG
Organism: Leptodactylus fallax; assembly: GCA_947044405.1. Taxonomy (NCBI): domain Eukaryota; kingdom Metazoa; phylum Chordata; class Amphibia; order Anura; family Leptodactylidae; genus Leptodactylus; species Leptodactylus fallax. Next base: position 10,040 of record CAMRHE010001577.1, read on the forward strand.
TGCTGTACACAGGAGGAGACTGCGTTACAGTGTGACTAATGAAAGTGTGGTGTAGACTGTAGCGGAGCTGTAGATGGCGTTACACTGTGACTGTAGCGGAGCTGTAGATGGCGTTACACTGTGAATGTAGCGGAGCTGTAGATGGCGTTACACTGTGACAGTAGCTGAGCTGTAGATGGCGTTACACTGTGACTGTAGCTGAGCTGTAGATGGCGTTACACTGTGACAGTAGCTGAGCTGTAGATGGCGTTACACTGTGACAGTAGCTGAGCTGTAGATGGCGTTACACTGTGACTGTAGCGGAGCTGTAGATGGCGTTACACTGTGACAGTAGCTGAGCTGTAGATGGCGTTACACTGTGACTGTAGCGGAGCTGTAGATGGCGTTACACTGTGACAGTAGCTGAGCTGTAGATGGCGTTACACTGTGACTGTAGCGGAGCTGTAGATGGCGTTACACTGTGACAGTAGCTGAGCTGTAGATGGCGTTACACTGTGACTGTAGCTGAGCTGTAGATGGTGTTACACTGTGACTGTAGCGGAGCTGTAGATGGCGTTACACTGTGACAGTAGCTGAGCTGTAGATGGTGTTACACTGTGACTGTAGCTGAGCTGTAGATGGTGTTACACTGTGACTGTAGCTGAGCTGTAGATGGCGTTACACTGTGACAGTAGCGGAGCTGTAGATGGCGTTACACTGTGACAGTAGCTGAGCTGTAGATGGCGTTACACTGTGACTGTAGCTGAGCTGTAGATGGCGTTACACTGTGACAGTAGCTGAGCTGTAGATGGTGTTACACTGTGACTGTAGCGGAGCTGTAGATGGCGTTACACTGTGACAGTAGCTGAGCTGTAGATGGCGTTACACTGTGACTGTAGCGGAGCTGTAGATGGCGTTACACTGTGACTGTAGCTGAGCTGTAGATGGCGTTACACTGTGACTGTAGCTGAGCTGTAGATGGCGTTACACTGTGACAGTAGCGGAGCTGTAGATGGCGTTACACTGTGACAGTAGCTGAGCTGTAGATGGCGTTACACTGTGACAGTAGCTGAGCTGTAGATGGCGTTACACTGTGACTGTAGCTGAGCTGTAGATGGCGTTACACTGTGACTGTAGCTGAGCTGTAGATGGCGTTACACTGTGACAGTAGCGGAGCTGTAGATGGCGTTACACTGTGACAGTAGCTGAGCTGTAGATGGCGTTACACTGTGACAGTAGCTGAGCTGTAGATGGCGTTACACTGTGACAGTAGCTGAGCTGTAGATGGTGTTACACTGTGACTGTAGCTGAGCTGTAGATGGCGTTACACTGTGACTGTAGCTGAGCTGTAGATGGCGTTACACTGTGACAGTAGCTGAGCTGTAGATGGTGTTACACTGTGACAGTAGCTGAGCTGTAGATGGCGTTACACTGTGACAGTAGCTGAGCTGTAGATGGTGTTACACTGTGACTGTAGCGGAGCTGTAGATGGTGTTACACTGTGACTGTAGCGGAGCTGTAGATGGCGTTACACTGTGACAGTAGCTGAGCTGTAGATGGCGTTACACTGTGACTGTAGCGGAGCTGTAGATGGCGTTACACTGTGACTGTAGCTGAGCTGTAGATGGTGTTACACTGTGACTGTAGCGGAGCTGTAGATGGCGTTACACTGTGACAGTAGCTGAGCTGTAGATGGCGTTACACTGTGACTGTAGCGGAGCTGTAGATGGTGTTACACTGTGACTGTAGCGGAGCTGTAGATGGCGTTACACTGTGACAGTAGCTGAGCTGTAGATGGCGTTACACTGTGACAGTAGCTGAGCTGTAGATGGTGTTACACTGTGACTGTAGCGGAGCTGTAGATGGCGTTACACTGTGACAGTAGCTGAGCTGTAGATGGCGTTACACTGTGACAGTAGCTGAGCTGTAGATGGCGTTACACTGTGACAGTAGCTGAGCTGTAGATGGTGTTACACTGTGACAGTAGCTGAGCTGTAGATGGTGTTACACTGTGACAGTAGCTGAGCTGTAGATGGCGTTACACTGACTGTAGCTGAGCTGTAGATGGCGTTACACTGTGACTGTAGCGGAGCTGTAGATGGCGTTACACTGTGACAGTAGCTGAGCTGTAGATGGCGTTACACTGTGACTGTAGCTGAGCTGTAGATGGCGTTACACTGTGACTGTAGCTGAGCTGTAGATGGCGTTACACTGTGACTGTAGCGGAGCTGTAGATGGCGTTACACTGTGACAGTAGCTGAGCTGTAGATGGCGTTACACTGTGACTGTAGCTGAGCTGTAGATGGCGTTACACTGTGACTGTAGCTGAGCTGTAGATGGCGTTACACTGTGACTGTAGCGGAGCTGTAGATGGCGTTACACTGTGACTGTAGCGGAGCTGTAGATGGCGTTACACTGTGACAGTAGCTGAGCTGTAGATGGCGTTACACTGTGACTGTAGCGGAGCTGTAGATGGCGTTACACTGTGACAGTAGCTGAGCTGTAGATGGCGTTACACTGTGACAGTAGCTGAGCTGTAGATGGCGTTACACTGTGACTGTAGCTGAGCTGTAGATGGCGTTACACTGTGACTGTAGCTGAGCTGTAGATGGCGTTACACTGTGACAGTAGCGGAGCTGTAGATGGCGTTACACTGTGACAGTAGCTGAGCTGTAGATGGCGTTACACTGTGACAGTAGCTGAGCTGTAGATGGCGTTACACTGTGACTGTAGCTGAGCTGTAGATGGCGTTACACTGTGACAGTAGCGGAGCTGTAGATGGTGTTACACTGTGACTGTAGCGGAGCTGTAGATGGTGTTACACTGTGACTGTAGCGGAGCTGTAGATGGCGTTACACTGTGACTGTAGCGGAGCTGTAGATGGCGTTACACTGTGACAGTAGCTGAGCTGTAGATGGCGTTACACTGTGACAGTAGCTGAGCTGTAGATGGCGTTACACTGTGACTGTAGCTGAGCTGTAGATGGCGTTACACTGTGACAGTAGCGGAGCTGTAGATGGCGTTACACTGTGACTGTAGCGGAGCTGTAGATGGCGTTACACTGTGACAGTAGCTGAGCTGTAGATGGCGTTACACTGTGACTGTAGCTGAGCTGTAGATGGCGTTACACTGTGACTGTAGCGGAGCTGTAGATGGCGTTACACTGTGACTGTAGCTGAGCTGTAGATGGCGTTACACTGTGACAGTAGCTGAGCTGTAGATGGCGTTACACTGTGACTGTAGCTGAGCTGTAGATGGCGTTACACTGTGACTGTAGCTGAGCTGTAGATGGCGTTACACTGTGACTGTAGCTGAGCTGTAGATGGCGTTACACTGTGACTGTAGCTGAGCTGTAGATGGCGTTACACTGTGACTGTAGCGGAGCTGTAGATGGCGTTACACTGTGACAGTAGCTGAGCTGTAGATGGCGTTACACTGTGACAGTAGCTGAGCTGTAGATGGCGTTACACTGTGACTGTAGCTGAGCTGTAGATGGCGTTACACTGTGACAGTAGCTGAGCTGTAGATGGCGTTACACTGTGACTGTAGCTGAGCTGTAGATGGCGTTACACTGTGACTGTAGCTGAGCTGTAGATGGTGTTACACTGTGACTGTAGCTGAGCTGTAGATGGCGTTACACTGTGACAGTAGCTGAGCTGTAGATGGCGTTACACTGTGACTGTAGCGGAGCTGTAGATGGCGTTACACTGTGACAGTAGCTGAGCTGTAGATGGCGTTACACTGTGACTGTAGCTGAGCTGTAGATGGCGTTACACTGTGACAGTAGCTGAGCTGTAGATGGCGTTACACTGTGACAGTAGCTGAGCTGTAGATGGCGTTACACTGTGACTGTAGCTGAGCTGTAGATGGCGTTACACTGTGACAGTAGCTGAGCTGTAGATGGCGTTACACTGTGACTGTAGCTGAGCTGTAGATGGCGTTACACTGTGACTGTAGCGGAGCTGTAGATGGCGTTACACTGTGACTGTAGCTGAGCTGTAGATGGCGTTACACTGTGACTGTAGCTGAGCTGTAGATGGCGTTACACTGTGACAGTAGCTGAGCTGTAGATGGCGTTACACTGTGACAGTAGCTGAGCTGTAGATGGCGTTACAATGTGACAGTAGCGGAGCTGTAGATGGCGTTACACTGTGACAGTAGCTGAGCTGTAGATGGCGTTACACTGTGACAGTAGCTGAGCTGTAGATGGCGTTACACTGTGACAGTAGCTGAGCTGTAGATGGTGTTACACTGTGACAGTAGCTGAGCTGTAGATGGCGTTACACTGTGACTGTAGCTGAGCTGTAGATGGCGTTACACTGTGACAGTAGCGGAGCTGTAGATGGCGTTACACTGTGACTGTAGCGGAGCTGTAGATGGCGTTACACTGTGACAGTAGCTGAGCTGTAGATGGCGTTACACTGTGACAGTAGCTGAGCTGTAGATGGCGTTACACTGTGACAGTAGCTGAGCTGTAGATGGCGTTACACTGTGACAGTAGCTGAGCTGTAGATGGCGTTACACTGTGACAGTAGCTGAGCTGTAGATGGCGTTACACTGTGACAGTAGCTGAGCTGTAGATGGCGTTACACTGTGACAGTAGCTGAGCTGTAGATGGCGTTACACTGTGACTGTAGCGGAGCTGTAGATGGCGTTACACTGTGACTGTAGCGGAGCTGTAGATGGCGTTACACTGTGACTGTAGCTGAGCTGTAGATGGCGTTACACTGTGACTGTAGCTGAGCTGTAGATGGCGTTACACTGTGACAGTAGCTGAGCTGTAGATGGCGTTACACTGTGACTGTAGCGGAGCTGTAGATGGCGTTACACTGTGACAGTAGCTGAGCTGTAGATGGCGTTACACTGTGACTGTAGCTGAGCTGTAGATGGCGTTACACTGTGACTGTAGCTGAGCTGTAGATGGCGTTACACTGTGACAGTAGCTGAGCTGTAGATGGCGTTACACTGTGACAGTAGCTGAGCTGTAGATGGCGTTACACTGTGACTAGCTGAGCTGTAGATGGCGTTACACTGTGACTAGCTGAGCTGTAGATGGCGTTACACTGTGACTGTAGCTGAGCTGTAGATGGCGTTACACTGTGACTGTAGCGGAGCTGTAGATGGCGTTACACTGTGACAGTAGCTGAGCTGTAGATGGCGTTACACTGTGACTGTAGCTGAGCTGTAGATGGCGTTACACTGTGACAGTAGCTGAGCTGTAGATGGCGTTACACTGTGACTGTAGCGGAGCTGTAGATGGCGTTACACTGTGACAGTAGCTGAGCTGTAGATGGTGTTACACTGTGACTGTAGCGGAGCTGTAGATGGCGTTACACTGTGACTGTAGCTGAGCTGTAGATGGCGTTACACTGTGACAGTAGCGGAGCTGTAGGTGTCAGCAGAAAATGGAAATAGAAATGTGGGGTACCGCTAAGTGTAGAGCGCTGTAGGTGACTGCCCTGAAACCGCGCCCCCCCCCGCGCCGCCCCCCAAAAAAAAACAAATAAAAAAAACATAAAAAAATTTATAATAAATACAACATAAAATAAATTATCCCTATAAAAATAAAAAAAAAAAAAAAATAGACGCGAGGGGAAAATTGTTGGTCCCTCCCTCGTTTAGTGAAAGAAAACCCCACAATGGTCACAGAAATAACTGGAATCTGACAAAAGTAATAATATATAAAAATTCTATGAAAATGAGCAAATGAAAGTCAGACATTGCTTTCCAACCAGGCTTCAACATGAAACAGGCCTGGACAGAAATGAGGGTTCCCTTAATATTTAGTTGCACAACCTTTTGAGGCAATCCCTGCAATCAGACGATTCCTGTAACTGGCAATGAGACTTCTGCACCTCTCAGCAGGGATTTTGGCCACTGCTCATAAGCAAACTGCTCCAGTTGTCTCGGGTGTGAAGGGTGCCTTTTCCAGACGGCATGATTCAGCTCCTTCCAATAGGATTTAGGTCAGGGCTCATAGAAGGCCACTTCAGAATAGGCCAATGTTTCCCTCTTAGCCATTCTTGGGGGTTTTTAGCTGTGTTTTGGGTCATTATCCTGTTGCAAGACCCATGACCTGCGACTGAGACCAAGCTTTCTGACACTGGGCAGCACATTTCTCTCTAGAATCCCTTGATAGTCTTGAGATTTCATTGTACCCTGCACAGATTCAAGACACCCTGTGCCAGATGCAGCAAAGCAGCCCCAGAACATAACAGAGCCTCCTCCATGTGTCACAGTAGGGACAGTGTTCTTTTCAAGATATGCTTCATTTTTCCATCTGTGAACATAGAGCTGATGTGCCTTGCCAAAAAATTTAATTTTTGTCTTATCTGTCCATAGGACATTCTCCCAGAAGCTTTGTGGCTTGTCAACATGTAGTTTGGCAATTCCGCTGCAGATTCAAGTTATTTCTGTGACCATTGTGGGTTTTTATTTCATTTAATGAGGGAGGGGACCAACAATTTTGTCCACGTCTGTATATAGTTATATTGTGATATATAATTTTATACTGTTATGATCCATTGAGCCTATAAATGATTGCACTGTTTTTTACTCCAGAGGTTTCCCTTGTCGCTCACTAGGTCTGCTGAGCTGTACAGTCACTGGATGTACATCTGACAGTTACATTACTTATCCCGCACTGCCCCACTCCTGAGTTACATCCAGATATTATACCCTCCAGAGCTGCTCAGTATCTCGCTGGTACAGATGACCTGCGCTTTTGTAGGCCGAGATACATCCCCCTACATCACAATTATAGCTGTGCCTATACTCAATGCCAGAGCTGCGCTCACTATTCTGCTGGTGCAGTCACTGTGTACATACATTACATTACTTCGCGCCGGCATCCTGTATTATACTCCAGAGCTGCACTCACTATTCTGCTGGTACAGTCACTGTGTACATACATACATTACTTATCCTGTACTGATCCTGAGTTACATCCTGTATTATACTCCAGAGCTGCGCTCACTATTCTGCTGGTACAGTCACTGTGTACATACATTACATTACTTATCCTGTATTATACTCCGGAGCTGCGCTCACTATTCTGCTGGTACAGTCACTGTGTACATACATTACATTACTTCGGCCGGATCCTGTATTATACTCCGGAGCTGCGCTCACTATTCTGCTGGTACAGTCACTGTGTACATACATTACATTACTTATCCTGTATTATACTCCAGAGCTGCGCTCACTATTCTGCTGGTACAGTCACTGTATACATACATTACATTACTTATCCTGTACTGATCCTGAGTTACATCCTGTATTATACTCCAGAGCTGCGCTCACTACTCTGCTGGTACAGTCACTGTACATACATTACATTACTTATCCTGTACTGATCCTGAGTTACACCCTGTATTATACTCCAGAGCTGCACTCACTATTCTGCTGGTACAGTCACTGTGTACATACATTACATTACTTATCCTGTACTGATCCTGAGTTACATCCTGTATTATACTCCAGAGCTGCACTCACTATTCTGCTGGTGCAGTCACTGTGTACATACATTACATTACTTATCCTGTATTATACTCCAGAGCTGCGCTCACTATTCTGCTGGTACAGTCACTGTGTACATACATTACATTACTTATCCTGTATTATACTCCAGAGCTGCGCTCACTATTCTGCTGGTACAGTCACTGTGTACATACATTACATTACTTATCCTGTATTATACTCCAGAGCTGCGCTCACTATTCTGCTGGTACAGTCACTGTGTACATACATTACATTACTTATCCTGTACTGATCCTGAGTTACATCCTGTATTATACTCCAGAGCTGCGCTCACTACTCTGCTGGTGCAGTCACTGTGTACATGCATTACATTACTTATCCTGTATTATACTCCAGAGCTGCACTCATTATTCTGCTGGTACAGTCACTGTGTACATACATTACATTACTTATCCTGTATTATAATCCAGAGCTGCGCTCACTATTCTGCTGGTGCAGTCACTGTGTACATACATTACATTACTTATCCTGTACTGATCCTGAGTTACATCCTGTATTATACTCCAGAGCTGCACTCACTATTCTGCTGGTACAGTCACTGTGTACATACATTACATTACTTATCCTGTACTGATCCTGAGTTACATCCTGTATTATACTCCAGAGCTGCGCTCACTATTCTGCTGGTACAGTCACTGTGTACATACATTACATTACTTATCCTGTACTGATCCTGAGTTACATCCTGTATTATACTCCAGAGCTGCACTCATTATTCTGCTGGTACAGTCACTGTGTACATGCGTTACTTATACATTACATTACTTAAAGGGGTTTTCCTCTCCCTCTCTCACCAGTTTGCCTGCTGTGTCTTCTCATTTCCTGTATTCTTCCACAAGCAGGGGGGCAGCTTTGACTGTTTGGTGGACAGGACACTATGAAGTACCTCACTAGATATAGACTCTGCCTTTACCATGAGAGATAATTTATTATCATTACTAGTAATCTAATATAAATGCAGATATAATAATATGCACAGTAAATGTCTATTACATTACACAGGTTTATACAGGGCACTTAACTGCTTCTGTAGTGAAGTCTGTGTTATCTTTGTGTTTACATAGAGAGATAACTGATTGCCCAGATGGCAGAGCAGGAGATAAGAACACTGAATGTAATACAGAGAACTCTGCCCCCCTACCCTACAGAGAGCCGGGAGTCCTCCTCAGACCCGTTCTCACAGGACAGGACCAAGGAATTGATGTGTACACAATGGGAGGAATAATCTCACATAGCAGGCAGCTAAAGCAATGTATTTAGGAAAACTCTTAATTTACAACAGCTCGCAGTATAGATGGGAGTGCCCCTTTAATTCTATGTAGGTACTGACCATGCAGGGAGATTTCAGCTCTGGAGCTTGCTTGTGTGTATAATCTCTATAGTGCTGATCAGAGGGGCTTGGGGGATCAGGACTTTTGATGGTGGGGTCCTCCAGTGTTCCTCTCTTTTGCTTATGAGTTTGTATTTTGTTCCTCAGATCCTGGAGAGAAAGAACAATGAGCTAGAAGAGATGAAGAGTCTGTATCGGACGAAGCAGAATGATTCTGAGGAAACAGTCAGGAAGCTGGAGAAGAAAGGTGAGCGCAGGTGTGAGCTGCTCTGTGACTATTACCTCCCATCAGACATTGCTCAGAACTGATCTGTCCTCTGTGTGACCACCTGCCCACAGTGCAGACCCTGCTGCGGGAGTCTCAGCTCATCCGAGATACCAAGGATGCTCAGATCCAGGAGCTGAAGAAGCTGTGCGAGGAGAGCGCCGAGACCCTGAGGAACCAGTGGGAGAAGAAGGTGGAGTGTATATGTACTAGTTCTGTGAGGGGCACATGAGGTTCTGCAGCAGCCGAGGTCTGTATGAGGAGGTTCTGCAGCAGCCGAGGTCTGTATGAGGAGGTTGTGCAGCGGCTGAGACCTGTATGAGGAGGTTGTGCAGCGGCTGAGACCTGTATGAGGAGGTTGTGCAGCAGCTGAGGCCTGTATGAGGAGGTTGTGCAGCAGCTGAGACCTGTATGAGGAGGTTGTGCAGCAGCTGAGGTCTGTATGAAGAGGTTGTGCAGCAGCTGAGGTCTGTATGAGGAGGTTGTGCAGCAGGTGAGGCCTGTATGAGGAGGTTGTGCAGCAGCTGAGGTCTGTATGAAGAGGTTGTGCAGCAGCCGAGGCCTGTATGAGGAGGTTGTGCAGCAGCTGAGGTCTGTATGAAGAGGTTGTGCAGCAGCCGAGGTCTGTATGAAGAGGTTGTGCAGCAGCTGAGACCTGTATGAGGAGGTTGTGCAGCAGCTGAGGTCTGTATGAGGAGGTTGTGCAGCAGCCGAGGTCTGTATGAGGAGGTTGTGCAGCAGCCGAGGCCTGTATGAGGAGGTTGTGCAGCAGCCGAGGTCTATATGAGGAGGTTGTGCAGCAGCTGAGGTCTGTATGAGGAGGTTGTGCAGCAGCTGAGGCCTGTATGAGGAGGTTGTGCAGCAGCTGAGGTCTGTATGAAGAGGTTGTGCAGCAGCTGAGGCCTGTATGAGAAGGTTGTGCAGCAGCTGAGGTCTGTATGAAGAGGTTGTGCAGCAGCTGAGACCTGTATGAAGAGGTTGTGCAGCAGCTGAGGTCTGTATGAAGAGGTTGTGCAGCAGCCGAGGCCTGTATGAGAAGGTTGTGCAGCAGCTGAGGTCTGTATGAAGAGGTTGTGCAGCAGCTGAGACCTGTATGAAGAGGTTGTGCAGCAGCTGAGGTCTGTATGAAGAGGTTGTGCAGCAGCTGAGGCCTGTATGAAGAGGTTGTGCAGCAGCTGAGGCCTGTATGAGGAGGTTGTGCAGCAGCCGAGGCCTGTATGAGGAGGTTGTGCAGCAGCTGAGGTCTGTATGAGGAGGTTGTGCAGCAGCTGAGGCCTGTATGAGGAGGTTGTGCAGCAGCCGAGGTCTGTATGAGGAGGTTGTGCAGCAGCCGAGGCCTGTATGAAGAGGTTGTGCAGCAGCCGAGGCCTGTATGAAGAGGTTGTGCAGCAGCTGAGACCTGTATGAAGAGGTTGTGCAGCAGCCGAGGTCTGTATGAGGAGGTTGTGCAGCAACTGAGGCCTGTATGAGGAGGTTGTGCAGCAGCTGAGGTCTGTATGAAGAGGTTGTGCAGCAGCTGAGACCTGTATGAGGAGGTTGTGCAGCAGCTGAGGCCTGTATGAGGAGGTTGTGCAGCAGCCGAGGTCTGTATGAAGAGGTTGTGCAGCAGCCGAGGTCTGTATGAGGAGGTTGTGCAGCAGCCGAGGCCTGTATGAAGAGGTTGTGCAGCAGCTGAGGCCTGTATGAAGAGGTTGTGCAGCAGCTGAGGCCTGTATGAAGAGGTTGTGCAGCAGCCGAGGTCTGTATGAGGAGGTTGTGCAGCAGCTGAGGCCTGTATGAAGAGGTTGTGCAGCAGCTGAGGCCTGTATGAAGAGGTTGTGCAGCAGCTGAGGTCTGTATGAAGAGGTTGTGCAGCAGCTGAGTTCTGTATGAAGAGGTTGTGCAGCAGCCGAGGCCTGTATGAAGAGGTTGTGCAGCAGCTGAGGCCTGTATGAGGAGGTTGTGCAGCAGCCGAGGTCTGTATGAAGAGGTTGTGCAGCAGCCGAGGTCTGTATGAGGAGGTTGTGCAGCAGCTGAGGTCTGTATGAGGAGGTTGTGCAGCAGCTGAGGTCTGTATGAAGAGGTTGTGCAGCAGCTGAGGCCTGTATGAGGAGGTTGTGCAGCAGCCGAGGTCTGTATGAGGAGGTTGTGCAGCAGCCGAGGTCTGTATGAGGAGGTTGTGCAGCAGCTGAGGCCTGTATGAGGAGGTTGTGCAGCAGCTGAGGCCTGTATGAGGAGGTTGTGCAGCAGCTGAGGCCTGTATGAGGAGGTTGTGCAGCAGCTGAGGCCTGTATGAGGAGGTTGTGCAGCAGCTGAGGCCTGTATGAGGAGGTTGTGCAGCAGCTGAGGCCTGTATGAGGAGGTTGTGCAGCAGCTGAGGCCTGTATGAGGAGGTTGTGCAGCAGCTGAGGCCTGTATGAAGAGGTTGTGCAGCAGCTGAGACCTGTATGAGGAGGTTGTGCAGCTGCCGAGGTCTGTATGAAGAGGTTGTGCAGCAGCTGAGGTCTGTATGAAGAGGTTGTGCAGCAGCCGAGGCCTGTATGAAGAGGTTGTGCAGCAGCTGAGGCCTGTATGAGGAGTTTGTGCAGCAGCCGAGGTCTGTATGAGGAGGTTGTGCAGCAGCTGAGGTCTGTATGAAGAGGTTGTGCAGCAGCTGAGGCCTGTATGAGGAGGTTGTGCAGCAGCTGAGGCCTGTATGAGGAGGTTGTGCAGCAGCCGAGGTCTGTATGAAGAGGTTGTGCAGCAACTGAGTTCTGTATGAAGAGGTTGTGCAGCAGCCGAGGCCTGTATGAGGAGGTTGTGCAGCAGCCGAGGTCTGTATGAGGAGGTTGTGCAGCAGCCGAGGTCTGTATGAGGAGGTTGTGCAGCAGCCGAGGTCTGTATGAGGAGGTTGTGCAGCAGCTGAGGCCTGTATGAAGAGGTTGTGCAGCAGCTGAGACCTGTATGAGGAGGTTGTGCAGCAGCCGAGGTCTGTATGAAGAGGTTGTGCAGCAGCTGAGGTCTGTATGAAGAGGTTGTGCAGCAGCAGAGGCCTGTATGAAGAGGTTGTGCAGCAGCTGAGGCCTGTATGAGGAGGTTGTGCAGCAGCCGAGGTCTGTATGAGGAGGTTGTGCAGCAGCTGAGGTCTGTATGAAGAGGTTGTGCAGCAGCTGAGGCCTGTATGAGGAGGTTGTGCAGCAGCTGAGGCCTGTATGAGGAGGGTTGTGCAGCAGCCGAGGTCTGTATGAAGAGGTTGTGCAGCAGCTGAGGTCTGTATGAAGAGGTTGTGCAGCAGCTGAGGTCTGTATGAAGAGGTTGTGCAGCAGCTGAGGCCTGTATGAAGAGGTTGTGCAGCAGCTGAGGCCTGTATGAAGAGGTTGTGCAGCAGCTGAGGCCTGTATGAAGAGGTTGTGCAGCAGCTGAGGCCTGTATGAAGAGGTTGTGCAGCAGCTGAGGCCTGTATGAAGAGGTTGTGCAGCAGCTGAGGCCTGTATGAGGAGGTTGTGCAGCAGCTGAGGCCTGTATGAAGAGGTTGTGCAGCAGCTGAGACCTGTATGAAGAGGGTTGTGCAGCAGCCGAGGTCTGTATCAGGAGGTTGTGCAGCAGCTGAGGTCTGTATGAGGAGGTTGTGCAGCAGCTGAGGTCTGTATGAGGAGGTTGTGCAGCAGCTGAGGTCTGCATGAAGAGGTTGCGCAGCAGCCGAGGTCTGCATGAAGAGGTTGTGCAGCAGCCGAGGCCTGTATGAGGAGGTTGTGCAGCAGCCGAGGTCTGTATGAGGAGGTTGTGCAGCAGCCGAGGTCTGTATGAGGAGGTTGTGCAGCAGCTGAGGTCTGTATGAGGAGGTTGTGCAGCAGCTGAGGTCTGTATGAAGAGGTTGTGCAGCAGCTGAGGCCTGTATGAGGAGGTTGTGCAGCAGCCGAGGCCTGTATGAGGAGGTTGTGCAGCAGCCGAGGTCTGTATGAGGAGGTTGTGCAGCAGCTGAGGCCTGTATGAAGAGGTTGTGCAGCAGCTGAGGCCTGTATGAGGAGGTTGTGCAGCAGCTGAGGCCTGTATGAGGAGGTTGTGCAGCAGCTGAGGCCTGTATGAGGAGGTTGTGCAGCAGCTGAGGCCTGTATGAGGAGGTTGTGCAGCAGCTGAGGTCTGTATGAAGAGGTTGTGCAGCAGCTGAGGTCTGTATGAAGAGGTTGTGCAGCAGCTGAGGTCTGTATGAGGAGGTTGTGCAGCAGCCGAGGCCTGTATGAAGAGGTTGTGCAGCAGCTGAGGCCTGTATGAAGAGGTTGTGCAGCAGCTGAGGCCTGTATGAGGAGGTTGTGCAGCAGCTGAGGTCTGTATGAGGAGGTTGTGCAGCAGCCGAGGTCTGTATGAGGAGGTTGTGCAGCAGCCGAGGTCTGTATGAGGAGGTTGTGCAGCAGCTGAGGCCTGTATGAGGAGGTTGTGCAGCAGCTGAGGTCTGTATGAAGAGGTTGTGCAGCAGCTGAGGTCTGTATGAAGAGGTTGTGCAGCAGCCGAGGTCTGTATGAGGAGGTTGTGCAGCAGCCGAGGCCTGTATGAGGAGGTTGTGCAGCAGCTGAGGTCTGTATGAAGAGGTTGTGCAGCAGCCGAGGTCTGTATGAGGAGGTTGTGCAGCAGCCGAGGCCTGTATGAGGAGGTTGTGCAGCAGCTGAGGTCTGTATGAAGAGGTTGTGCAGCAGCCGAGGTCTGTATGAGGAGGTTGTGCAGCAGCTGAGGTCTGTATGAGGAGGTTGTGCAGCAGCTGAGGTCTGTATGAGGAGGTTGTGCAGCAGCTGAGGTCTGTATGAGGAGGTTGTGCAGCAGCCGAGGTCTGTATGAGGAGGTTGTGCAGCAGCCGAGGTCTGTATGAGGAGGTTGTGCAGCAGCTGAGGCCTGTATGAAGAGGTTGTGCAGCAGCTGAGACCTGTATGAGGAGGTTGTGCAGCAGCCGAGGTCTGTATGAAGAGGTTGTGCAGCAGCTGAGGTCTGTATGAAGAGGTTGTGCAGCAGCAGAGGCCTGTATGAAGAGGTTGTGCAGCAGCTGAGGCCTGTATGAGGAGGTTGTGCAGCAGCCGAGGTCTGTATGAGGAGGTTGTGCAGCAGCTGAGGTCTGTATGAAGAGGTTGTGCAGCAGCTGAGGCCTGTATGAGGAGGTTGTGCAGCAGCTGAGGCCTGTATGAGGAGGTTGTGCAGCAGCCGAGGTCTGTATGAAGAGGTTGTGCAGCAGCTGAGGTCTGTATGAAGAGGTTGTGCAGCAGCTGAGGCCTGTATGAAGAGGTTGTGCAGCAGCTGAGGCCTGTATGAAGAGGTTGTGCAGCAGCTGAGGCCTGTATGAAGAGGTTGTGCAGCAGCTGAGGCCTGTATGAAGAGGTTGTGCAGCAGCTGAGGCCTGTATGAAGAGGTTGTGCAGCAGCTGAGGCCTGTATGAGGAGGTTGTGCAGCAGCTGAGGCCTGTATGAAGAGGTTGTGCAGCAGCTGAGACCTGTATGAAGAGGTTGTGCAGCAGCCGAGGTCTGTATCAGGAGGTTGTGCAGCAGCTGAGGTCTGTATGAGGAGGTTGTGCAGCAGCTGAGGTCTGTATGAGGAGGTTGTGCAGCAGCTGAGGTCTGCATGAAGAGGTTGCGCAGCAGCCGAGGTCTGCATGAAGAGGTTGTGCAGCAGCCGAGGCCTGTATGAGGAGGTTGTGCAGCAGCCGAGGTCTGTATGAGGAGGTTGTGCAGCAGCCGAGGTCTGTATGAGGAGGTTGTGCAGCAGCTGAGGTCTGTATGAGGAGGTTGTGCAGCAGCTGAGGTCTGTATGAAGAGGTTGTGCAGCAGCTGAGGCCTGTATGAGGAGGTTGTGCAGCAGCCGAGGCCTGTATGAGGAGGTTGTGCAGCAGCCGAGGTCTGTATGAGGAGGTTGTGCAGCAGCTGAGGCCTGTATGAAGAGGTTGTGCAGCAGCTGAGGCCTGTATGAGGAGGTTGTGCAGCAGCTGAGGCCTGTATGAGGGAGGTTGTGCAGCAGCTGAGGCCTGTATGAGGAGGTTGTGCAGCAGCTGAGGCCTGTATGAGGAGGTTGTGCAGCAGCTGAGGTCTGTATGAAGAGGTTGTGCAGCAGCTGAGGTCTGTATGAAGAGGTTGTGCAGCAGCTGAGGTCTGTATGAGGAGGTTGTGCAGCAGCCGAGGCCTGTATGAAGAGGTTGTGCAGCAGCTGAGGCCTGTATGAAGAGGTTGTGCAGCAGCTGAGGCCTGTATGAGGAGGTTGTGCAGCAGCTGAGGTCTGTATGAGGAGGTTGTGCAGCAGCCGAGGTCTGTATGAGGAGGTTGTGCAGCAGCCGAGGTCTGTATGAGGAGGTTGTGCAGCAGCTGAGGTCTGTATGAGGAGGTTGTGCAGCAGCCGAGGTCTGTATGAGGAGGTTGTGCAGCAGCTGAGGTCTGTATGAAGAGGTTGTGCAGCAGCCGAGGTCTGTATGAGGAGGTTGTGCAGCAGCCGAGGCCTGTATGAAGAGGTTGTGCAGCAGCCGAGGTCTGTATGAGGAGGTTGTGCAGCAGCTGAGGTCTGTATGAGGAGGTTGTGCAGCAGCTGAGGCCTGTATGAGGAGGTTGTGCAGCAGCTGAGGCCTGTATGAAGAGGTTGTGCAGCAGCTGAGGCCTGTATGAGGAGGTTGTGCAGCAGCCGAGGTCTGTATGAAGAGGTTGTGCAGCAGCCGAGGTCTGTATGAGGAGGTTGTGCAGCAGCTGAGGTCTGTATGAAGAGGTTGTGCAGCAGCTGAGGCCTGTATGAAGAGGTTCTGCAGCAGCCGAGGTCTGTATGAGGAGGTTGTGCAGCAGCCGAGGCCTGTATGAGGAGGTTGTGCAGCAGCCGAGGCCTGTATGAGGAGGTTGTGCAGCAGCCGAGGTCTGTATGAGGAGGTTGTGCAGCAGCTGAGGTCTGTATGAGGAGGTTGTGCAGCAGCCGAGGTCTGTATGAGAAGGTTGTGCAGCAGCCGAGGTCTGTATGAAGAGGTTGTGCAGCAGCTGAGGTCTGTATCAGGAGGTTGTGCAGCAGCCGAGGTCTGTATGAGAAGGTTGTGCAGCAGCCGAGGTCTGTATGAAGAGGTTGTGCAGCAGCTGAGGTCTGTATCAGGAGGTTGTGCAGCAGCTGAGGTCTGTATGAGGAGGTTGTGCAGCAGCCGAGGCCTGTATGAGGAGGTTGTGCAGCAGCCGAGGTCTGTATGAGGAGGTTGTGCAGCAGCCGAGGCCTGTATGAGAAGGTTGTGCAGCAGCTGAGGTCTGTATGAAGAGGTTGTGCAGCAGCTGAGGCCTGTATGAGGAGGTTGTGCAGCAGCTGAGGCCTGTATGAAGAGGTTGTGCAGCAGCTGAGGCCTGTATGAGGAGGTTGTGCAGCAGCTGAGGTCTGTATGAAGAGGTTGTGCAGCAGCTGAGGCCTGTATGAGGAGGTTGTGCAGCAGCTGAGGTCTGTATGAAGAGGTTGTGCAGCAGCCGAGGTCTGTATGAGGAGGTTGTGCAGCAGCCGAGGCCTGTATGAGGAGGTTGTGCAGCAGCCGAGGTCTGTATGAGGAGGTTGTGCAGCAGCTGAGGCCTGTATGAGGAGGTTGTGCAGCAGCTGAGGCCTGTATGAGGAGGTTGTGCAGCAGCCGAGGTCTGTATGAGGAGGTTGTGCAGCAGCTGAGGCCTGTATGAGGAGGTTGTGCAGCAGCTGAGGTCTGTATGAGGAGGTTGTGCAGCAGCCGAGGTCTGTATGAGGAGGTTGTGCAGCAGCCGAGGCCTGTATGAGAAGGTTGTGCAGCAGCTGAGGTCTGTATGAAGAGGTTGTGCAGCAGCTGAGGCCTGTATGAGGAGGTTGTGCAGCAGCTGAGGCCTGTATGAAGAGGTTGTGCAGCAGCCGAGGTCTGTATGAGGAGGTTGTGCAGCAGCTGAGGTCTGTATGAAGAGGTTGTGCAGCAGCCGAGGTCTGTATGAAGAGGTTGTGCAGCAGCTGAGGCATTGTCTCATCTCACGATACAGCTCCACAGTGCGGTGGCAGACATGGAGCAGGAGAAGTTTGAGCTCCAGAAGAAACACACGGAGAACATCCAAGAACTTCTGGACGACACAAACACCCGACTCCTGAAGATGGAGGCCGACTACGTGTCACAGACCAAGGCGACTGTAAGCGCTCAGCGCGTTCTGCAGCGCCCCCCATGATAGCAGGACTAGACATCTCTGCTGACCTTAGCGGGAGCAGTGTGCCCCATTATTCAGAGCACCACAGCCCCTTTATCTGCTTATTGGGGGGCCGGGGCGGGGGAGGTGTTACCCTCCACTGATTACTCATTGAATATAATGCCAGGAATGACACTGAAGACTGACACTTACACAGGCAGAGCTGTCAGGGTCCTGTATTTGAGGTGCCCCCTCTGTAGCCGGGATGCAGGGACCTCCTTTAAGACTCACTAGTGTTATCCTGGCCACACAACTTAGCGATGCAGGGCTCATGTGCCGGCTGTCTAAGATGGTGTCCTGCGGGGCGACCTCTCTCTAGAATTAATATTTGCTCTGCATTACCACCATTACCCACTTGTTGGGGTTGGTCTGGATGCTGAGGGTTGTTGTCTATGTTGCACTCCTTGTGAGCTCCTATGGGTCACAAATGCATCCTTAATACTGTGTGTCTTCCCAAAGTCCACTGCTCTGGGGAGGGGTCTGGACCTCTGTGCATTCTAAACTTGTGAATAGAATGCCTGAACTGCAGTGAAGACTGACGGAAGCAGATCTATAATACCATAGGGTGTGAGGGGCATGTGATGGCAGCATAGCCCTGGCACCAAAGATGAGGAATAGGGAGACAAAATTTAGGAAGACATCTGACCCCCCCCCCCCCCCGATATCCCCAATATGCAGGAGGCTCAGGGTGACCTATTGTGATCAGCCCTGTCCCTGTATCTGGGTCTTTACCACTTCTTTACACTTCAGCTCTGCTTGTGATCTTTGGGGGCTCAGGTGGGGGGCGAGGGATACCTATAGATAAGGATGATGGGGGTGATCGTTGGCCGGCTCTCCCTCCACCAGGCCGCTCTTTTAGCCCCTTACATTGTGATGTCTCCTACTCCAGGCACTCACGGTGAAGGAGCTGGAGGCTCGGGTACAACAGCTGACTGTGGAGGCTGAGAGCAGTAGTCTGCAGCGCCAGAAGCTAATACAGGAGAAGGCGGAGGTGGAGGCCTCCTACCAGACGGGCTGCAGCCAGATCCAGCAGCTCAGCTCCCGGTATGTACATGGCATCTCTTACTGATGTAGCAGAGCTGGATGTGTCGTGTTTTGGGCGGCAGTCCTATGTAAAGTGTGTGCTTGTGGTATCACTCAGCTCTGCTCCACCTGTAGCTGACCGCTTCTTGTATTGTCAGGCTGACCGCTCTTCAGAAGGATGGAGATCGCTTGAGCCAAGATCACGACAAACAGCTGCAGCAGTTACACAGCAAGTATGAGGCCGACGTGAACTACATCACCCAGCAGAACGCGCTGTCTGCAGCTAAGGTGCGTGCGGGGCAGGGCTATTGGTTGGGGCTATGTGTAGATGGGGGAGGATTATGTATAGGTAGTCACTGACCACCGGACGTGTCCCACCACTCCAGGCCTCGGCGCTGATAGATGAGCTGGAGCAGTCCTTGTCCCGGACCAAACAGCATGGACAAGAGCGCGAGCATCAGCTGCAGCAGGACATGCGGGTAACACCCCCGTCACTGTATATAGCACAACATGGACTACAACTCCCAGCATCCCCTCAATATGTGGCATTTGAACTTTTATAGGAACAAGAAAGCAGATTTCAAAAGGAAAAGCTGCAAATGGAGCATCAGTGGGAGAGGAAGGTGAGAGACTGGGGGTAGTAGTCATCAGAGCCTGGGGGGGGGGTAGTAGTCATGAGAGCCTATGGGTTGTATTCATGAGAGCCTGGGGGTAGTAGTCATGAGAGCCGGGGGTAGTAGTCATGAGAGCCTATGGGTTGTATTCATGAGAGCCTGGGGGTAGTAGTCATGAGAGCCTATGGGTTGTAGTAATGAGAGCCTATGGGTGTAGTAGTCATGAGAACCTGGGGGTAGTAGTCATGAGAACCTGGGGGTAGTAGTCATGAGAGCCTATGGGTTGTATTCATGAGAGCCTCGGGATAGTAGTCATGAGAGCCTCGGGATAGTAGTCATGAGAGCCTGGGGGTAGTAGTCATGAGAGCCTGGGGGTAGTAGTCATGAGAGCCTCGGGATAGTAGTCATGAGAGCCTCGGGATAGTAGTCATGAGAGCCTGGGGGTAGTAGTCATGAGAGCCTCGGGATAGTAGTCATGAGAGCCTCGGGATAGTAGTCATGAGAGCCTGGGGGTAGTAGTCATGAGAGCCTGGGGGTAGTAGTCATGAGAGCCGGGGGTAGTAGTCATGAGAGCCTGGGGGTAGTAGTCATGAGAACCTGGGGGTAGTAGTCGTGAGAGCCTGGGGGTAGTAGTCATGAGAGCCTATGGGTTGTAGTCATGAGAACCTGGGGGTAGTAGTCGTGAGAGCCTGGGGGTAGTAGTCATGAGAACCTGGGGGTAGTAGTCATGAGAGCCTATGGGTTGTAGTCATGAGAGCCTGGGGGTAGTAGTCATGAGAGCCTGGGGGTAGTAGTCATGAGAACCTGGGGGTAGTAGTCATGAGAACGATGGGGGTAGTAGTCATGAGAACCTGGGGGTAGTAGTCATGAGAACCTGGGGGTAGTAGTCGTGAGAGCCTGGGGGTAGTAGTCATGAGAGCCTGGGGGTAGTAGTCGTGAGAGCCTGGGGGGTAGTAGTCATGAGAGCCTGGGGGTAGTAGTCATGGTTCAGCATCTGCTCATTATCTATATGTGTTATCTGCGCTGTTACCTGGGACTGTGTGATGTCATCATAGACCATATTGGGGCGTTACCCTCAGCCCCGATGTTGTGACACCTCTCGCCCTGTCAGAACTGTAGATTTTTCTGGCATGGCAGCAGTGTCATGTTCTTCTCTGACCCTTGTGAGCTGTGTATACCCTGTAACTGATGTCTTGTACTCCAGTCCCTTCCAGAGCTGCATCTTTTCTTACACTCCATTCACTTTCAGAGTTGAATCATTTTCCTTCCCGATTTCCAATTAGGATGCATCATGTCTTATACTCTAGTCACTTCCAGGGCTGCATTGTGTCTTATCCTCCAGTCACGTACAAAGCTGCATCCTTTTCCCGTTACACGTAGTTGCTTAGCTGCTGTCCCAAGATGTATATTAGTAGGTGTTGGATGCTTGGCGTCTCCCAGGGCACAGCAGAGCAGGATGTAGTGCCACAAACCTCAGACAGAGGCTCTCCATTAACTCCTCGCCTTCCTCCTCTGGCACCCTAATTGTGTATAGCCCGGGGCAGCCTGAGGTATAAAGATGGCGACCTGAGGTATAAAGATGGCGGCCTGAGGTATAAAGATGGCGGCCTGAGGTATAAAGATGGCGACCTGAGGTATAAAGATGGCGGCCTGAGGTATAAAGATGGCGGCCTGAGGTATAAAGATGGCGACCTGAGGTATAAAGATGGCGACCTGAGGTATAAAGATGGCGGCCTGAGGTATAAAGATGGCGACCTGAGGTATAAAGATGGCGACCTGAGGTATAAAGATGGCGACCTGAGGTATAAAGATGGCGACCTGAGGTATAAAGATGTCGGCCTGAGGTATAAAGATGGCGACCTGAGGTATAAAGATGGCGACCTGAGGTATAAAGATGGCGGCCTGAGGTATAAAGATGGAGACCTGAGGTATAAAGATGGCGACCTGAGGTATAAAGATGGCGACCTGAGGTATAAAGATGGCGACCTGAGGTATAAAGATGGCGACCTGAGGTATAAAGATGGCGACCTGAGGTATAAAGATGGCGACCTGAGGTATAAAGATGGAGACCTGAGGTATAAAGATGGCGGCCTGAGGTATAAAGATGGCGGCCTGAGGTATAAAGATGGCGGCCTGAGGTATAAAGATGGCGGCCTGAGGTATAAAGATGGCGGCCTGAGGTATAAAGATGGCGGCCTGAGGTATAAAGATGGCGGCCTGAGGTATAAAGATGTCGGCCTGAGGTATAAAGATGGCGGCCTGAGGTATAAAGATGGCGGCCTGAGGTATAAAGATGGCGGCCTGAGGTATAAAGATGGCGGCCTGAGGTATAAAGATGGCGGCCTGAGGTATAAAGATGGCGGCCTGAGGTATAAAGATGTCGGCCTGAGGTATAAAGATGGCGGCCTGAGGTATAAAGATGGCGACCTTAGGTATAAAGATGGCGACCTGAGGTATAAAGATGGCGACCTGAGGTATAAAGATGGCGACCTGAGGTATAAAGATGGCGACCTGAGGTATAAAGATGGCGACCTGAGGTATAAAGATGGCGACCTGAGGTATAAAGATGGCGACCTGAGGTATAAAGATGGCGACCTGAGGTATAAAGATGGCGACCTGAGGTATAAAGATGGCGACCTGAGGTATAAAGATGGCGGCCTGAGGTATAAAGATGGCGGCCTGAGGTATAAAGATGGCGACCTGAGGTATAAAGATGGCGACCTGAGGTATAAAGATGGAGGCCTGAGGTATAAAGATGGCGACCTGAGGTATAAAGATGTCGGCCTGAGGTATAAAGATGGCGGCCTGAGGTATAAAGATGGCGGCCTGAGGTATAAAGATGGCGGCCTGAGGTATAAAGATGGCGGCCTGAGGTATAAAGATGTCGGCCTGAGGTATAAAGATGGCGGCCTGAGGTATAAAGATGGCGACCTGAGGTATAAAGATGGCGGCCTGAGGTATAAAGATGGCGGCCTGAGGTATAAAGATGGCGGCCTGAGGTATAAAGATGGCGACCTGAGGTATAAAGATGGCGACCTGAGGTATAAAGATGGCGACCTGAGGTATAAAGATGGAGACCTGAGGTATAAAGATGGCGACCTGAGGTATAAAGATGGCGACCTGAGGTATAAAGATGGCGGCCTGAGGTATAAAGATGTCGACCTGAGGTATAAAGATGGAGACCTGAGGTATAAAGATGGCGACCTGAGGTATAAAGATGGCGCGACCTGAGGTATAAAGATGGCGGCCTGAGGTATAAAGATGGAGACCTGAGGTATAAAGATGGCGACCTGAGGTATAAAGATGGCGCCTGAGGTTAAAGATGGCGACCTGAGGTATAAAGATGGCGACCTGAGGTATAAAGATGGAGACCTGAGGTATAAAGATGGAGACCTGAGGTATAAAGATGGCGGCCTGAGGGCCTGAGGTATAAAGATGTCGACCTGAGGTATAAAGATGGAGACCTGAGGTATAAAGATGGCGACCTGAGGTATAAAGATGGAGACCTGAGGTATAAAGATGGCGACCTGAGGTATAAAGATGGCGACCTGAGGTATAAAGATGGCGACCTGAGGTATAAAGATGGCGACCTGAGGTATAAAGATGGCGACCTGAGGTATAAAGATGGCAACCTGAGGTATAAAGATGGCGGCCTGAGGTATAAAGATGTCGGCCTGAGGTATAAAGATGTCGGCCTGAGGTATAAAGATGGCGGCCTGAGGTATAAAGATGGCGGCCTGAGGTATAAAGATGGCGGCCTGTGCGCAGCCCCGGGAATAGGCTTCATGCACACAAAGTTGATTTCTATAGGCGACTCTGTGACACCCTGGGGGTCTTCTGCTTCCAGTTAAGGACATGGCGCGTACATTGGTGACTCCCCTTGCTGTGTGGAGACCCTGCACAGATCCTTCGCAGGTGTTCACCATGTGTTACCGCCCTGGATTTACTGCCTCATATTGGACACCTGATGGCGGGCGGCGCGCTCGTAAACCGCCATATATCCTTCTTTTTGTGTTGTTATTGCCATGTAATCATCCCCAGCCGCAGAAAGGAGGAGAACGTGCCTTATAGTGGGCAGTGTGTGATCCCAGCATGTCTAGTACTCTAGTCACATCCAGAGCTGTATGGTGTCTACTGCTCTAGTCACATCCAGAGCTGGTGTCTACTGCTCTAGTCACATCCGGAGCTGTATGGTGTCTACTGCTCTAGTCACATCCGGAGCTGTCTGGTGTCTACTGCTCTAGTCACATCCGGAGCTGTATGGTGTCTACTGCTCTAGTCACATCCAGAGCTGCCTGCTGTCTACTGCTCTAGTCACATCCAGAGCTGTATGATGTCTACTGCTCTAGTCACATCTGGAGCTGTATGATGTCTACTGCTCTAGTCACATCCGGAGCTGTATGGTGTCTACTGCTCTAGTCACATCCAGAGCTGGTGTCTACTGCTCTAGTCACATCCAGAGCTGTATGGTGTCTACTGCTCTAGTCACATCCGGAGCTGTCTGCTGTCTACTGCTCTAGTCACATCCGGAGCTGTATGGTGTCTACTGCTCTAGTCACATCCGGAGCTGTATGGTGTCTACTGCTCTAGTCACATCCGGAGCTGTATGGTGTCTACTGCTCTAGTCACATCCGGAGCTGGTGTCTACTGCTCTAGTCACATCCGGAGCTGCCTGGTGTCTACTGCTCTAGTAACATCCGGAGCTGTATGGTGTCTACTGCTCTAGTCACATCCGGAGCTGTATGGTGTCTGATGCTCTAGTCACATCCGGAGCTGTATGGTGTCTACTGCTCTAGTCACATCCGGAGCTGTATGGTGTCTGATGCACTAGTCACATCCGGAGCTGTATGGTGTCTACTGCTCTAGTCACATCCGGAGCTGTATGGTGTCTACTGCTCTAGTCACATCCGGAGCTGTATGATGTCTGATGCACTAGTCACATCCGGAGCTGTATGGTGTCTACTGCTCTAGTCACATCCGGAGCTGTCTGGTGTCTACTGCTCTAGTCACATCCGGAGCTGTATGGTGTCTACTGCTCTAGTCACATCCAGAGCTGCCTGCTGTCTACTGCTCTAGTCACATCCGGAGCTGTATGGTGTCTACTGCTCTAGTCACATCCGGAGCTGCCTGGTGTCTACTGCTCTAGTCACATCCGGAGCTGTATGGTGTCTACTGCTCTAGTCACATCCGGAGCTGTCTGGTGTCTACTGCTCTAGTCACATCCGGAGCTGTATGGTGTCTACTGCTCTAGTCACATCCGGAGCTGTATGGTGTCTACTGCTCTAGTAACATCCGGAGCTGTATGGTGTCTACTGCTCTAGTCACATCCGGAGCTGTATGGTGTCTGATGCTCTAGTCACATCCGGAGCTGTATGGTGTCTACTGCTCTAGTCACATCCGGAGCTGTATGGTGTCTGATGCACTAGTCACATCCGGAGCTGTATGGTGTCTACTGCTCTAGTCACATCCGGAGCTGTATGGTGTCTACTGCTCTAGTCACATCCGGAGCTGTATGATGTCTGATGCACTAGTCACATCCGGAGCTGTATGGTGTCTACTGCTCTAGTCACATCCGGAGCTGTCTGGTGTCTACTGCTCTAGTCACATCCGGAGCTGTATGGTGTCTACTGCTCTAGTCACATCCAGAGCTGCCTGCTGTCTACTGCTCTAGTCACATCCGGAGCTGTATGGTGTCTACTGCTCTAGTCACATCCGGAGCTGCCTGGTGTCTACTGCTCTAGTCACATCCGGAGCTGCCTGGTGTCTACTGCTCTAGTCACATCCGGAGCTGCCTGGTGTCTACTGCTCTAGTCACATCCGGAGCTGTATGATGTCTACTGCTCTAGTCACATCCGGAGCTGCCTGGTGTCTGATGCTCTAGTCACATCCGGAGCTGTATGGTGTCTGATGCACTAGTCACATCCGGAGCTGCCTGGTGTCTGATGCTCTAGTCACATCCGGAGCTGTATGATGTCTACTGCTCTAGTCACATCCGGAGCTGCCTGGTGTCTACTGCTCTAGTCACATCCGGAGCTGCCTGGTGTCTGATGCTCTAGTCACATCCGGAGCTGCCTGGTGCCTCTAGTCACATCTGGAGCTGTATGGTGTCTGATGCTCTAGTCACATCCGGAGCTGTATGGTGTCTGATGCTCTAGTCACATCCGGAGCTGTATGGTGTCTACTGCTCTAGTCACATCCAGAGCTGGTGTCTACTGCTCTAGTCACATCCGGAGCTGTATGGTGTCTACTGCTCTAGTCACATCCGGAGCTGCCTGGTGTCTACTGCTCTAGTCACATCCGGAGCTGTATGGTGTCACTGCTCTATCACATCCAACGCCCTGCTCTAGTCACATCCGGAGCTGTATGGTGTCTACTGCTCTAGTCACATCCGGAGCTGTCTGGTGTCTACTGCTCTAGTCACATCCAGAGCTGTATGGTGTCTACTGCTCTAGTCACATCCGGAGCTGTTGTCTACTGCTCTAGTCACATCCAGAGCTGCCTGCTGTCTACTGCTCTAGTCACATCCGGAGCTGTATGATGTCTACTGCTCTAGTCACATCCGGAGCTGTATGGTGTCTACTGCTCTAGTCACATCCAGAGCTGGTGTCTACTGCTCTAGTCACAACCAGAGCTGTATGGTGTCTACTGCTCTAGTCACATCCGGAGCTGTATGGTGTCTGATGCTCTAGTCACATCCGGAGCTGTATGGTGTCTGATGCTACTAGTCACATCCGGAGCTGTCTGGTGTCTGATGCACTAGTCACATCCGGAGCTGCCTGGTGTCTACTGCTCTAGTCACATCCGGAGCTGCCTGGTGTCTGATGCTCTAGTCACATCCGGAGCTGTATGGTGTCTACTGCTCTAGTCACATCCGGAGCTGCCTGGTGTCTACTGCTCTAGTCACATCCGGAGCTGCTTGGTGTCTGATGCTCTAGTCACATCCGGAGCTGTATGGTGTCTGATGCTCTAGTCACATCCGGAGCTGTATGGTGTCTGATGCACTAGTCACATCCGGAGCTGTGTTCAGTGGTTGAAGGGTTGTCTCTCCGTCTATTGTCTTGTCTTTCTTTTTCCTGCAGGTTCACGATCTTCAAAAGAAACTGGAAGATGAAAGGGACAGCGGTGCCAAGAAAGTGGCCAAAATGGCCGATCTGTTAAAGTAAGTCCATAGTCCCTCCATTTACTCTTTTCTGATGGCCCCCACCAAGCAGAGCACAGAGTGCCCACAGTGAGGCTCGCTGCTGCCCCCTGTCTGTCACATATTCAGGTCTGGAGCTGTGTTCTCTCCACACAAGTTTATACAGCTGGGTGATAACTAATATGGCTGCCATGACAGCGCACAGAATTACAGCACACTGTGTACAGGAACCGCTGCTCTCTAGTATATGGATAGGCTGTATTCTCAGTGATGTCACTGCTGCTCTCTAGTATATGGATAGGCTGTATTCTCAGTGATGTCACTGCTGCTCTCTAGTATATGGATAGGCTGTATTCTCAGTGATGTCACTGCTGATCGCTAGTATATGGATAGGCTGTATTCTCAGTGATGTCACTGCTGATCTCTAGTATATGGATAGGCTGTATTCTCAGTGATGTCACTGCTGCTGATCTCTAGTATATGGATAGGCTGTATTCTCAGTGATGTCACTGCTGCTGATCTCTAGTATATGGATAGGCTGTATTCTCAGTGATGTCACTGCTGCTGATCTCTAGTATATGGATAGGCTGTATTCTCAGTGATGTCACTGCTGATCTCTAGTATATGGATAGGCTGTATTCTCAGTGATGTCACCGCTGCTGATCTCTAGTATATGGATAGGCTGTATTCTCAGTGATGTCACTGCTGATCTCTAGTATATGGATAGGCTGTATTCTCAGTGATGTCACTGCTGATCTCTAGTATATGGATAGGCTGTATTCTCAGTGATGTCACTGCTGATCTCTAGTATATGGATAGGCTGTATTCTCAGTGATGTCACTGCTGATCTCTAGTATATGGACAGGCTGTATTCTCAGTGATGTCACTGCTGATCTCTAGTATATGGATAGGCTGTAGTCTCAGTGATGTCACCGCTGCTGATCTCTAGTATATGGATAGGCTGTATTCTCAGTGATGTCACTGCTGATCTCTAGTATATGGATAGGCTGTATTCTCAGTGATGTCACTGCTGATCTCTAGTATATGGATAGGCTGTATTCTCAGTGATGTCACCGCCGATCTCTAGAATACGGATAGGCTGTATTCTCAGTGATGTCACCGCTGCTCTCTAGTATATGGATAGGCTGTATTCTCAGTGATGTCACTGCTGATCTCTAGTATATGGATAGGCTGTATTCTCAGTGATGTCACTGCTTATCTCTAGTATATGGATAGGCTGTATTCTCAGTGATGTCACTGCTGATCTCTAGTATATGGATAGGCTGTAGTCTCAGTGATGTCACCGCTGCTGATCTCTAGTATATGGATAGGCTGTATTCTCAGTGATGTCACTGCTGATCTCTAGTATATGGATAGGCTGTATTCTCAGTGATGTCACTGCTGATCTCTAGTATATGGATAGGCTGTAGTCTCAGTGATGTCACCGCTGCTGATCTCTAGTATATGGATAGGCTGTATTCTCAGTGATGTCACTGCTGATCTCTAGTATATGGATAGGCTGTATTCTCAGTGATGTCACCGCTGCTGATCTCTAGTATATGGATAGGCTGTATTCTCAGGGATGTCACCGCTGCTGATCTCTAGTATATGGATAGGCTGTATTCTCAGTGATGTCACTGCTGCTGTCTAGTATATGGATAGGCTGTATTCTCAGTGATGTCACCGCTGCTGATCTCTAGTATATGGATAGGCTGTATTCTCAGTGATGTCACTGCTGATCTCTAGTATATGGATAGGCTGTATTCTCAGTGATGTCACTGCTGCTGATCTCTAGTATATGGATAGGCTGTATTCTCAGTGATGTCACCGCTGATCTCTAGTATATGGATAGGCTGTATTCTCAGTGATGTCACCGCTGCTCTCTAGTATATGGATAGGCTGTATTCTCAGTGATGTCACTGCTGATCTCTAATATATGGATAGGCTGTATTCTCAGTGATGTCACCGCTGATCTCTAGTATATGGATAGGCTGTATTCTCAGTGATGTCACCGCTGCTCTCTAGTATATGGATAGGCTGTATTCTCAGTGATGTCACTGCTGATCTCTAGTATATGGATAGGCTGTATTCTCAGTGATGTCACCGCTGCTGATCTCTAGTATATGGATAGGCTGTATTCTCAGTGATGTCACTGCTGATCTCTAGTATATGGATAGGCTGTATTCTCAGTGATGTCACCGCTGCTGATCTCTAGTATATGGATAGGCTGTATTCTCAGTGATGTCACTGCTGATCTCTAGTATATGGATAGGCTGTATTCTCAGTGATGTCACCGCTGCTGATCTCTAGTATATGGATAGGCTGTATTCTCAGTGATGTCACCGCCGCTGATCTCTAGTATATGGATAGGCTGTATTCTCAGTGATGTCACCGCTGCTCTCTAATATATGGATAGGCTGTATTCTTAGTGATGTCACCGCTGATCTCTAGTATATGGATAGGCTGTATTCTCAGTGATGTCACTGCTGCTGATCTCTAGTATATGGATAGGCTGTATTCTAAGTGATGTCACCGCTGCTGATCTCTAGTATATGGATAGGCTGTATTCTCAGTGATGTCACCACTGCTGATCTCTAGTATATGGATAGGCTGTATTCTCAGTGATGTCACCGCTGCTGATCTCTAGTATATGGATAGGCTGTATTCTCAGTGATGTCACTGCTGATCTCTAGTATATGGATAGGCTGTATTCTCAGTGATGTCACCGCTGCTGCTCTCTAGTATATGGATAGGCTGTATTCTCAGTGATGTCACTGCTGCTCTCTAGTATATGGATAGGCTGTATTCTCAGTGATGTCACCGCTGCTGATCTCTAGTATATGGATAGGCTGTATTCTCAGTGATGTCACCGCTGCTCTCTAGTATATGGATAGGCTGTATTCTCAGTGATGTCACTGCTGATCTCTAGTATATGGATAGGCTGTATTCTCAGTGATGTCACCGCTGATCTCTAGTATATAGATAGGCTGTATTCTCAGTGATATCACTGCTGATCTCTAGTATATGGATAGGCTGTATTCTCAGTGATGTCACTGCTGATCTCTAGTATATGGATAGGCTGTATTCTCAGTGATGTCACCGCTCCTGATGTCTAGTATATGGATAGGCTGTATTCTCAGTGATGTCACCGCCGCTGATCTCTAGTATATGGATAGGCTGTATTCTCAGTGATGTCACTGCTGCTGATCTCTAGTATATGGATAGGCTGTATTCTCAGTGATGTCACCGCTGCTCTCTAATATATGGATAGGCTGTATTCTTAGTGATGTCACCGCTGATCTCTAGTATATGGATAGGCTGTATTCTCAGTGATGTCACTGCTGATCTCTAGAATATGGATAGGCTGTATACTCAGTGATGTCACCGCTGCTGATCTCTAGTATATGGATAGGCTGTATTCTCAGTGATGTCACTGCTTATCTCTAGTATATGGATAGGCTGTATTCTTAGTGATGTCACCGCTGATCTCTAGTATATGGATAGGCTGTATTCTCAGTGATGTCACTGCTGATCTCTAGTATACGGATAGGCTGTATTCTCAGTGGTGTCACCGCTGCTGATCTCTAGTATATGGATAGGCTGTATTCTCAGTGATGTCACCGCTGCTGATCTCTAGTATATGGATAGGCTGTATTCTCAGTGATGTCACCGCTGCTGATCTCTAGTATATGGATAGGCTGTATTCTCAGTGATGTCACTGCTGATCTCTAGTATATGGATAGGCTGTATTCTCAGTGATGTCACCG
The DNA here is from genome assembly GCA_947044405.1 of Leptodactylus fallax. Classification (NCBI taxonomy): domain Eukaryota; kingdom Metazoa; phylum Chordata; class Amphibia; order Anura; family Leptodactylidae; genus Leptodactylus; species Leptodactylus fallax. The sequence continues at coordinate 39,827 of CAMRHE010001577.1, forward strand.
CTGCTGATCTCTAGTATATGGATAGGCTGTATTCTCAGTGATGTCACCGCTGTTGATCTCTAGTATATGGATAGGCTGTATTCTCAGTGATGTCACCGCTGATCTCTAGTATATGGATAGGCTGTATTCTCAGTGATGTCACCGCTGCTGATCCCTAGTATATGGATAGGCTGTATTCTCAGTGATGTCACCGCTGCTGATCTCTAGTATATGGATAGGCTGTATTCTCAGTGATGTCACCGCTGCTGATCTCTAGTATATGGATCCTCTAAAAGTGATGTCATCAGTGGGTGGGGCTAGCACAATAGAGCATAGTTACAGGAATCATGTTCATACAGGTGAATGCAATCTATATCTATCTGTTATCAGCCATGTCAGGAGAGGAGAGGCCGACTGTAGGACAGGGGAATACAATCTATTACTATCTGTTATCAGCCACGTCAGAAGAGGCCGACTGTAGGACAGGGGAATACAATCTATTACTATCTGTTATCAGCCACGTCAGGAGGGGAGAGGCCGACTGTAGGACAGGGGAATACAATCTATTACTATCTGTTATCAGCCATGTCAGGAGAGGAGAGGCCGACTGTAGGACAGGGGAATACAATCTATTACTATCTGTTATCAGCCATGTCAGGAGGGGAGAGGTCGACTGTAGGACAGGGGAATACAATCTATTACTATCTGTTATCAGCCATGTCAGGAGGGAGAGGCCGACTGTAGGACAGGGGAATACAATCTATTACTATCTGTTATCAGCCGTGTCAGGAGAGGAGAGGCCGACTGTAGTACAGGGGAATACAATCTATTACTATCTGTTATCAGCCATGTCAGGAGAGGAGAGGCCGACTGTAGGACAGGGGAATGTAATCTATTACTATCTGTTATCAGCCATGTCAGGAGGGGAGAGGCCGACTGTAGGACAGGGGAATACAATCTATTACTATCTGTTATCAGCCATGTCAGGAGAGGCCGACTGTAGGACAGGGGAATACAATCTATTACTATCTGTTATCAGCCATGTCAGGAGGGGAGAGGCCGACTGTAGGACAGGGGAATACAATCTATTACTATCTGTTATCAGCCATGTCAGGAGAGGAGAGGCCGACTGTAGGACAGGGGATTACAATCTATTACTATCTGTTATCAGCCATGTCAGGAGGGGAGAGGCCGACTGTAGGACAGGTGACTACAATCTATTACTATCTGTTATCAGCCGTGTCAGGAGGGGAGAGGCCGACTGTAGGACAGGGGACTACAATCTATTACTATCTGTTATCAGCCATGTCAGGAGGGGAGAGGCCGACTGTAGGACAGGGGGATACAATCTATTACTATCTGTTATTAGCCATGTCAGGAGGGGAGAGGCCGACTGTAGGACAGGGGAATACAATCTATTACTATCTGTTATTAGCCATGTCAGGAGGGGAGAGGCCGACTGTAGGACAGGGAAATACAATCTATTACTATCTGTTATCAGCCATGTCAGGAGGGAGAGGCCGACTGTAGGACAGGGGAATACAATCTATTACTATCTGTTATCAGCCATGTCAGGAGAGGAGAGGCCGACTGTAGGACAGGGGAATACAATCTATTACTATCTGTTATCAGCCATGTCAGGAGGGGAGAGGCCGACTGTAGGACAGGGGAATACAATCTATTACTATCTGTTATCAGCCACGTCAGGAGAGGAGAGGCCGACTGTAGGACAGGGGAATATAATCTATTACTATCTGTTATCAGCCATGTCAGGAGGGGAGAGGCCGACTGTAGGACAGGGGAATACAATCTATTACTATCTGTTATCAGCCATGTCAGGAGAGGAGAGGCCGACTGTAGGACAGGTAACTACAATCTATTACTATCTGTTATCAGCCGTGTCAGGAGGGGAGAGGCCGACTGTAGGACAGGGGAATACAATCTATTACTCTCTGTTATCAGCCATGTCAGGAGGGGAGAGGCCGACTGTAGGACAGGGGAATACAATCTATTACTATCTGTTATCAGCCATGTCAGGAGAGGAGAGGCCGACTGTAGGACAGGGGAATACAATCTATTACTATCTGTTATCAGCCATGTCAGGAGAGGAGAGGCCGACTGTAGGACAGGGGAATACAATCTATTACTATCTGTTATCAGTCATGTCAGGAGAGGAGAGGCCGACTGTAGAACAGGGGAATACAATCTATTACTATCTGTTATCAGCCACGTGAGGAGAGGAGAGGCCGACTGTAGGACAGGGGAATACAATCTATTACTATCTGTTATCAGCCATGTCAGGAGAGGAGAGGCCGACTGTAGGACAGGGGAATACAATCTATTACTATCTGTTATCAGCCATGTCAGGAGAGGAGAGGCCGACTGTAGGACAGGGGAATACAATCTATTACTATCTGTTATCAGCCACGTCAGGAGAGGAGAGGCCGACTGTAGGACAGGGGAATATAATCTATTACTATCTGTTATCAGCCATGTCAGGAGGGGAGAGGCCGACTGTAGGACAGGGGAATACAATCTATTACTATCTGTTATCAGCCATGTCAGGAGAGGAGAGGCCGACTGTAGGACAGGTAACTACAATCTATTACTATCTGTTATCAGCCGTGTCAGGAGGGGAGAGGCCGACTGTAGGACAGGGGAATACAGTCTATTACTCTCTGTTATCAGCCATGTCAGGAGGGGAGAGGCCGACTGTAGGACAGGGGAATACAATCTATTACTATCTGTTATCAGCCATGTCAGGAGAGGAGAGGCCGACTGTAGGACAGGGGAATACAATCTATTACTATCTGTTATCAGCCATGTCAGGAGAGGAGAGGCCGACTGTAGGACAGGGGAATACAATCTATTACTATCTGTTATCAGTCATGTCAGGAGAGGAGAGGCCGACTGTAGGACAGGGGAATACAATCTATTACTATCTGTTATCAGCCACGTGAGGAGAGGAGAGGCCGACTGTAGGACAGGGGAATACAATCTATTACTATCTGTTATCAGCCACGTGAGGAGAGGAGAGGCCGACTGTAGGACAGGGGAATACAATCTATTACTATCTATTATCAGCCATGTCAGGAGGGGAGAGGCCGACTGTAGGACAGGTGAATACAATCTATTACTATCTGTTATCAGCCATGTCAGGAGGGGAGAGGCCGACTGTAGGACAGGGGAATACAATCTATTACTATCTGTTATCAGCCATGTCAGGAGGGGAGAGGCCGACTGTAGGACAGGGGAATACAATCTATTAATATCTGTTATCAGCCATGTCAGGAGGGGAGAGGCCGACTGTAGGACAGGGGAATACAATCTATTACTATCTGTTATCAGCCATGTCAGGAGGGGAGAGGCCGACTGTAGGACAGGTGACTACAACCTATTACTATCTGTTATCAGCCATGTCAGGAGGGGAGAGGCCGACTGTAGGACAGGGGAATACAATCTATTACTATCTGTTATCAGCCACCTAGATGTATTCAGGTTTTGTAAAATAAAGTTAAAAAGTGAATATGTGAGCCTTCTTCACCTGGATCTCAGCGCGGTCGGCAGGCTGTTCATAGAAGGTTTCTGCCTTTCCTACTGGAGCTGAAGAATAAAGAATGGAGAAGATCAAAGAGCGAAGAAATCCTGGAAGGAGCAACTGAAATATTTATTACCCTCAGTCCTTCCTCCGTGTTTCTTACGGCATTACAGGCCGCTCCCAGCTGAAGACAAGCGCTGACACATGACAATCCACACTGACCCCATGTTCACACCATCCCTTAATATTTGGCAAAGTGGGAGACCCGAGCGGATCAGCCGCCATCACCCCCTGTGACTGATCAAAGAGAATCCGAAGTATAGACGTCTCCTCATCAGGGAGAATGTCAGTGCAGCGTTAACCCTTCATGGTGCAAAATACTCTGTGCTGCTGGGACACTGGTGCATGCGCTATGTAAGGGGATGAAAAAGCTGAAAAAATCTGTTTCAGGAATTAGGAAACGTTTTTTGATGCGTTTTTTTGTCGCATTTCTCACCACAATTTTTTATTTCTCCAGCACACTGTATGGACCTGGAAACTTCTCTTTAAAAAACGCTAGCGGTTTTTCCGCCTCTCATTGATTTCAGTGGGTTTTTCAGGGCGTAATCTGCCTTAAGATCGGTCAGGTCCCTTTTTTTTTTTCCTCTAGCTGAAAAAATCATCTACAGGAGAAAATCAGCTACTGACTCCCATCAAAATGAATGGGAGACGGATTCCACCTCAAAATCAGCCTGCAAAAAGCTCCGTGTGAACATACCCTAATTCTTAGTCAGTGACCTCCCCTGTAAGATGAGCACACTCCTCTCCTGAAATCCTCTGTGCTGCTCTGACCCCTGACCTATGATAACACACAGGTCACTGTTGCTTTCCCCTACGGTTGTGTTTTGCAGGGAGCGGGAGGAGACGCTGGATCGGCTGACAGAGATGCAGAGACTCCAGGCGGAGGCCACAGAGGAGTTTAAGCGGCAGGTGGAGCAGAATACGGAGAAGGTGTACAATGAGATGAAAGAGCAGGTAAAGCAGACACCTTGGGGCGGAGCTTATGTTGCGAGCTGTGGCGGTTCGGACAATGGGGATGGTTTTGCACCATTTTCTAGGTTTAGTACAGTTGGGGTTGATTTGTCAAAGATGTATTACTTGGTAGTCATGTGACCCAGTGGGGGAGGGGCTATGATGGAATACTGCTGACATCACCAGGGGGAGGTTCCATCATCAAGGTGATAAGCAGCACCTGCAGGAGAGATCAGCAGTAGCATGGAGTGGACCATCTTCTTCCCAAGGGTGAGTGTGACTTTCTCTGCAGCACTTAGCGGGTTGACAACCTCTGTCCTGGCCAGAACCACCCCACAGATCTTCCCTGTTATTAATGAACCACCATGTTCTTTCTGTTCCCACCCTTAAAGATGGAGAAAGTAGAAGCCGACCTGAACCGCTCCAAGAGCCTCCGAGAGAAGCAGAGCCAGGAGTTCAGCCGCCAGCTGCGGGAAGTGACGGAGCGGTACGAGCAGCAGGTCAGTGACTACCCGGGAGTGGCAGTACTGGGCAGTGTGTAGAGGATTCTACTCCAATCACATCCAGAGCTTTCTGTTACTAATGCTACATTGTGGGAGCGCAGAGGACAACAGGTGCTCAGTTATATTGGTTAGGTCACATGACTGTCTGCAGAGTGATCAGAGTAAGGAGTGCAGCTCTGGGTGCAACTGGAGAACATCTGGTATCACAAGTAAAGAAAAGTACAGAGTTATTTCTACGTATATGAAAGGTTCACACTAAATATGGCTGCCGTGTCGCTATATAAGCAATCAGAACCTCCAAACCCCTGTGCACGCACACATCCAACACCCAGCCAACCCCAAAGCAGCGCCAGACCTCCCCCCTCCAGACACAAGACGCCTATAACCCCCCTCCTGACCAGTTACTCATTATATCCTGAGCATCGTCCTGCAGATGATTGCACCACTCTCTACACATCTGCAGAACGTCCTGCAGATTACACCACTGGCATCTCTACACATCTGCAGAACATTACTCTGTCCTCTCTACCTCCTGTTACATAGTGATATATTCTGCAGAGTATTTCCCCACTAACCTTTCTAAAGGTCTGCAGAACATCGCTCTGACCTTTTTACAGATCTGCAGAACATTTCCTCAGCGCTTGATATTGTCTTTATTGATAATATCTATTTGTTCATAGTTTACATTGTATTTCGGGGGAGGGGTCACCCTGTTGGGGGGGTTACACTTTCTGCCTTTTCACACTGCTTATAGGATTTGGGTTGTTTATTTATGATGTCATGGTCATTGCTCTTACGTCTTCCTGTGATGTCATTGCAGGATTATTATTAGTCACTGTCCATTCATCTTTTGCACTTTTCTAGCTACTTTTTGGTATTTTTATCACATTCTGGGACTGTCCGAGATTTCCACCATTTTAATGTTCTGCTGGAGCATTTCCTACAGGATTGTGGTCCGGCCGCCATGTAACGGCTCTGCGGCTGATCTCAGACACCCAGATGTATCCGCATCGTGTCATCTATCAGTCCTGTACATTCAACTTCCAGATCCATTATCGCAGCTGTTCCGGTTCCAGTAGAAGCCCCTCCCTCATTGCTGACTGCCCCTCCCTCATTGCTGACTGCCCCTCCCTCATTGCTGACTGCCCCTCCCCCCCAGCTGACTGCCCCTCCCTCATTGCTGACTGCCCCTCCCTCATTGCTGACTGCCCCTCCCTCATTGCTGACTGCCCCTCCCTCATCGCTGACTGCCCCCCCCACGCTGCTGCCCCTCCCTCATCGCTGACTGCCCCTCCCTCATCGCTGACTGCCCCTCCCTCATCGCTGACTGCCCCTCCCTCATCGCTGACTGCCCCTCCCTCATTGCTGACTGCCCCTCCCTCATTGCTGACTGCCCCTCCCTCATCGCTGACTGCCCCTCCGTGATCCTGTGTGTTGCTTGTGTTGTCTGTGCAGTCCCATGTAAATCCTTCTAGTACATCCTTCTTTGATGTAGACCCACGGGAATAGTGACTCAGAGCAGCCCACATCATTTCCATATCTTTGTCGCGCTTCCGTTCCAGTGTTGCTGCCGGTGATGAAATGGCGCGCTCTCTGCTTCAGACTCTTCCATCATAGTGGCCTCCAGAACAGGCAGCTCCGTCCTCTCTCAGGTTCGGGGTCTTTTCCACAGGCGTCTGGTCTGATATTGGTGCGGTAGATTGAGGGAAGATGCGGAGCTGACAACATATCCCCCCCCGTCCCACCACCCTCCGCATCCTCCACTTCTCTTTCTATATTTGTCTGTCCCAAAATCCACCAAATCTGAAGAGAAGTGCATGTGACTGGCGGCGGCAGCTGTGCGGCCCGGAGACTGGAAGGGAGCGCGGCTTCCTGCAGACTCTGCTTCAAAGGCAGCCTGCATGTTAGTGAAGCCCTGGCCAGGTAGGGTGCCTTTATCCCCCGTCTGGGAGGATTAGTATCAAAGAAGTGAGCCGTCCGGGCCACCAGCTCAGCCCCGCCATTCACACCCAGCTGGGGAGAGGCTGCCACCGGCTGAGGTCACAGCAATTCTGAGAAGACGCAGCAACACGGCAGCTGTCCCCCACAACCCGAGCATCCCATTATGTGTTGGGGGGGCAATGACAAAAACCCTTTATATCAAGTCATTATCTGCCCTACAAAAATGACAAGTGTAAAAAGTTCTTATATTGTCCCCGGTCTCAGCGCCGAGCCTCCATCTTCCCTCTCGGCTGTCGTAGCTTTTACCGTAGAGCGATATCGTGGGGTCCTGTGCTGCTCCTCGTGCGCCCGTGTCAGACATGGACTTATTTTTGAGGGGCATGTGGGAAGTGGTGGTGTCTGGAGGGGGGCAGCGGGGGGGGTGGGGGTTGGCAGAGACAAGTTGTCATGGTGACAAGGATGTGCCAGTGATGAACTGTACGCTCTATTGTCCAATCAGATGGTGGAAGTGAAGCTGGAGCACGAGCAGGAGAAAGCGCACCTATACCAGCAGCATAGCGCCGAGAGGGACAGCCTGATGAAGGAGCACGAGCAGGAGATCCAGCGGCTGGAGCGACAGCTGCAGAACACCATGGCGGAGCACGAAAAGAAGACGCAAGCATGGAGGGAGCGAGACGCGCAGGTAATCACACTGCAGGAGTGCCGCTCCGACGCCATGTCTGGCTTCCTGGGGTGCGGCTCAGTACTCCATTATGTTGCTATTAATTGGCCTGTGAAGTTTAGGCAACCCCCTCATCTGCTGCAAAGCCCCTGTGTTATCTTCTGTCGCACCACAGGTATCCACATGAAGAGCCAGCAGCTCGGCCTCGGTGTAATGCCGCGGCGCTGCTTCTCTCTACGGTCTTCTACCTGCAGGTATAGGAGTGCAGTACACCATCTGCGCAGGGATCATTGTTCTTGTATTATGAGAATATTATATGGATTGTACCAATCAGACCCCCCCCCCCCCAATATCCATCTGTGCCCGCCCTGTTGGAAGCCGCTCTTCACGCATACCCCCGGCTGTGGGCTTATTTGATGCTTCAGCATGCTGTCAGCAAGGACAATGATCCCCTCTATGATATCGCCCTATGTGTTCGGCTGCGAGGCCTGACACTTGTCACTGCTGACTTTTTATTTTTCTTTCGTCCTGCGGCTGCTGCGTTACTGGTGTGGGGGTGCATTGATCTCCGTTGACTGAGTGGGTCTGTGCCGGCATGTTCATGTGATGCGGGTTTGGCTCTGGTTTTGAGTCTGGGTCTTAAGTTGTAGTAGAAGGAATTGGTTCTGCTGCAGGATAAGATGGCGGCATAAAGCGGAAAGTCATCCTGTGATATCAGTATAATATCTGCACTGGTTTCCCTAATACATGGGGCCTCTTCCTGCTGGCGCTGTATCTCCCAGGACCACCCACCCTCCCAGATCCTAGTCAGTCTTCACACTATGGCACAGATATCTGTCTGACACCTATACCTGACAGGATGGGTCCCCATTAGACCCGTTTTCTATTATCATTGTAGATAAAGATGTCCATGGGGGCATTAAGAGGAGTCCAAGGGGGATGGTGTTCTAGCATAGGTTTAGAAAATCATGGCTGCTCTAGAGGATCTAGAAACGGCATCGCCCCTTGCCAGTGGCGTGTGCCTGATATTACAGCCTAGCGCCATTAAAATAAGTGAAACTGAGATGCCCACGGCCTTTGAACAGGAGTGGCGCTGTTTCTGATTAATGGCCCCTGTACTACGACAGTGAACTTCTGTTTGCGCATTCACTCCACAAGAACCTTCTATTATTTCAGCATCTTAACGGCCGGCTCTGTTTTTTTCAGTTCAGTACATGTCCAATATATGACTAGGTGACTTGTGCAAAAAAGTTAGTCCACCAGGAGTCTGTCAATACTGGGTGTCTGCTCCAGTAAGAACATGACTACCTGTAACAATTCACCAGTAACCTGTCCATACTGGATGTCCATATCCAACAAGAACCTGACCATACGACACAGTCAACCACTAACCTGTCCACACTGGATGTCCTCTCCAGCAAGAACCTGACCATACGACACAGTCAGCCACTAACCTGTTCAAACTAGATGTCCTCTCCAGCAAGAACCTGACCATACGACACAGGCAACCATAAACCTGTCCATTCTGGATGTCCTCTCCAGCAAGAACCTGACCATACGACACAGTCAACCACTAACCTGTCCATACTGGATGTCCTCTCCAGCAAGAACCTGACCATACGACACAGTCATCCACAAACCTGTCCATACTGGATGTCCTCTCCAGCAAGAACCTGACCATGCGACACAGTCAACCACAAACCTGTCCATACTGGATGTCCTCTCCAGCAAGAACCTGACCATACGACACAGTCATCCACAAACCTGCCAACACTGGATGTCTTCTCCAACAAGAACCTGACCATACGACACAGTCATCCACAAACCTGTCCATACTGGATGTCCTCTCCTGCAAGAACCTGACCATACGACACAGTCATCCACAAACCTGTCCATACTGGATGTCCTCTCCAGCAAGAACCTGACCATACGACACAGTCAACCACTAACCTGTCCATACTGGATGTCCTCTCCAGCAAGAACCTGACCATACGACACAGTCATCCACAAACCTGCCAACACTGGATGTCTTCTCCAACAAGAACCTGACCATACGACACTGTCATCCACAAACCTGTCCATACTGGATGTCCTCTCCAGCAAGAACCTGACCATATGACACAGTCATCCACAAACCTGCTAACCGGTGTTTCTCCAACAAACCTCCCAACAAAACCCCCACAACCCTTCCACTGGATGTCTTCTCCAACAAGAACCTGACCATACAACACAGTCATCCACAAACCTGTCCATACTGGATGTCCTCTCCAAGAGCCTCACCACATCTCACAGTCCACTAGTAGCCTGCCCATACTTTGATATCCTCTCCAACTAGAACCTCACCACATGTCACACTCCAACAGGAAGCTGTTCATACTTGACCATCACCTCAACAGGAATCTATAGCTCTCTCCATACTTCATTTGCACTTGACTGAGACCCTCTCCATACTTTGCCTGCACCTTAGATAAGTGACATTCAGGAGCAGGTCAGCATAGTTTGAGGTTCAAGTATCATAAAGATATCCAGAGCTTAAATTGTGTCAAGAGTGCTCCAAACCAAACATAATAAATGGCGGATAAGCCCCAAACTACTGGAGTTTCCTGTCATTGAATGTTGGTCGTCGAGCTTTGGTATGCTGGATCCAGTGGCCAGGCATCTTGGAAAGAGTATTGGTTGTTGGACTCTCTTCAGCCTTCAATCCTTACATGATGGCCTCTGGTAGATTACAGGTTCGGAGGAGAATCTCTCAGAAGTGCATTGCTGGGGTCTGTGCCGCCTGCTCGGGGTTGTTACTTGTAAGTGTCGCTTTCTCACTAATGAGCTTCCGTCTTTCATCATCCTTTTGGTCCTGAAGACTTGCAGAATGTGTTTCATCATTTCTGGTTTTACCTATTAAACTGATAGACATGGCTCCTCTCCGCCCTCCTCCGCTCCACAGCCAGCTTCTAATTTGTCGTAACTGAGCAATATCAAATGGAGATTTAGAAATTTATTTTTTTTGGTTGTAAAATTGCTGAAAGGTGGAGTAAATTAGGCTGAGTGGTAATTGAAAGGTCATTCCATCCTGACTGCATGGAGGAGAGGTGCGTGTGAAGTTTAGAAAAGTTTATGGATGAGTGAAGTTAGTGAAGGATTGACTGGTGCCGCAGTGTTGGTGGAGGGGGTTGTTATTCCAGTGGTTACTCTGCCAATGACATCGGCATCCACCTTTTCAGGTTGGTGGTGGTCTTGTAGTTTCCAGGCTGGTGGTGGCCTTGTCTTGGTGCCTCAAGGCTAATTGTGGTCTTGTCTTGTCACTTGGCTATTGATAACTTATTTGGTGTCTCTAGGCTGGTGTTGGCCTTATCTTGATACCACTAGGCCAATGGTGGTGGCATTGTCTTGGTGACTCTTGGATGGTGGTGGGCTTGTCTTGATACCACTAGGCCAATGGTGGTGGCATTGTCTTGGTGTCTCTTGGATGGTGGTGGTCTTGTCTTGATACCACTAGGGCAATGGTGGTGGCAATGTCTTGGTGTCTCTTGGATGGTGGTGGTCTTGTCTTGATACCACTAGGCCAATGGTGGTGGCAATGTCTTGGTGTCTCTTGGATGGTGGTGGTCTTGTCTTGTCACTTGGCTATTGATAACTTATTTGGTGTCTCTAGGCTGGTGTTGGCCTTATCTTGATACCACTAGGCCAATGGTGGTGGCATTGTCTTGGTGTCTCTTGGCTGCTAGTGATCTAGTCTTGGTGTTTCTAGGCTGGTGTTGGCCTTATCTTGATACCACTAGGCCAATGGTGGTGGCATTGTCTTGGTGTCTCTTGGATGGTGGTGGTCTTGTCTTGGTTTCTCTTGGCTGCTAGTGATCTAGTCTTGGTGTTTCTAGGCTGGTGGTTGGCCATGTCTTGGCATCTCTTGACTGGCAGGGATCTTCTCTTGATATCTTTAGGCTGGTGCTGGCCTTGTGTTGGTTTCTTTTGACTGGCAGGGATCTTGTCTTACTGTCTCTAGGCTGTCAATTTCTCCAGTGTACTTATAGCCTGGGTTTTGGCCACTGCTCATGTGGAAGCTTCAGACAGTTCAGCTCCCGAGAAGGCGAGAGACACTTCATTATGGTTCCATCCTCCAGTTGATAACTGAATGTAAGGAGTAAATGGTTGCAGTAATCTCCCATCATCCTGTCAGGGCACATTATCTAGGTAGTCAGCAGTACATATTATAACTGATGGATAAGGTACAGATTGGCGGTGTGTCTTATAATAATGCTCCACCTGCAGGTCAATGGTTGACAGCACAGCTGACGTAGACGATAGCGCTGAGCACGTGTCTATTACATGTCATGTGATGTTGTGGTCATTAGAAATGACTGACATTCCATCTGTAGAGCCTCAATAGCTGATTAACCACAGAGCCCAGCATACCCTGACGGTTACAGTCCAGGTAGCGTTGTAGAATCCTGAAGGTCTCTCTCCATCTGCTGATACTCACATGACGCAAGATGATGCCAGAACTGCTCTCACTTTATGAAAACTCTTAAAGGGTCAAAATCCTGTAATGTAACATTATTCCCAATATTCAACTCCATATAAAGACTAATACACACAGAAAGTGACAATGTCAGCTATAAGTGATATTATACAGGAGGTGACATCACCAATCTACAGAGATCTGTGATCCTATACAGGAGGTGACATCATCATCATCACTCTCCAGATAACAGTGATATTATACGGGAGGTGACATCATCACTCTCCAGATATCAGTGATATTATACAGGAGGTGACATCATCAATCTCCAGTTATCAGTGATATTATATAGGAGGTGACTTCATCACTCTCCAGATATCAGTGATATTACACAGGAGGTGACATCATCATCACTCTCCAGTTATCAATGATATTATACAGGAGGTGACGTTACCGCTCTCCAGATATCAGTGATCTTATACAGGATGTGACATCATCATCACTCTCCAGATATCAGTGATATTATACAGGAGGTGACATCACCACTCTCCAGGTATCAGTGATATTACACAGGAGGTGACATCACCACTCTCCAGATATCAGTGATATTATACAGGAGGTGACATCATCATCATCACTCTCCAGTTAACAGTGATATTATACAGGAGGTGACATCACCGCTCTCCAGATATCAGTGATATTATACAGGAGGTGACATCACCACTCTCCAGGTATCAGTGATATTACACAGGAGGTGACATCACCGCTCTCCAGATATCAGTGATATTATACAGGAGGTGACATCACCGATCTCCAGATATTAGTGATATTATATGGGGATGGAGAGGGTTATGATTTCCCCCACCATGTGTTTGTTGCGACACCCTTTTTTTTGTCTCTGCCTTATCCTCTGCTGTGGGGTGTGTGACCCTCTCTTGGCTTCCCTTGCAGGCATTTCCCGCACATGAGCTGTAAATGGCTGTGAATTCTGTAGTTTAACATCAGTCCTTCACTTTCCACCTCTCGGCCTTATTACAGAACACAGAAGGCTTTGATGTCGCTGAGAGTTGCGGTGGTGTCAGCGTGCGGCACAGAATATAAATAGGCCTGGGCTGGTGTTCATGCAATGATACCCTGTGCTGAGCGGACAGTCAGATCGGTGTGATACCGGGCAGGACAGGCAGTGATGGTTGTGATATCGGGCAGGACGGGCAGTGATGGGTGTGATACCGGGCAGGACGGGCAGTGATGGGTGTGATACTGGGCAGTGATGGGTGTGATACTGGGCAGGACGGGCAGTGATGGGTGTGATACCGGGCAGGACGGGCAGTGATGGGTGTGATACTGGGCAGGACGGGCAGTGGTGGGTGTGATACTGGGCAGGACGGGCAGTGATGGGTGTGATACTGGGCAGTGATGGGTGTGATACTGGGCAGTGATGGGTGTGATACTGGGCAGGACGGGCAGTGATGGGTGTGATACCGGGCAGGACGGGCAGTGATGGGTGTGATACCGGGCAGGACGGGCAGTGATGGGTGTGATACCGGGCAGGACGGGCAGTGATGGGTGTGATACTGGGCAGGACGGGCAGTGATGGGTGTGATACTGGGCAGTGATGGGTGTGATACTGGGCAGGACGGGCAGTGATGGGTGTGATACCGGGCAGGACGGGCAGTTATGGGTGTGATACCGGGCAGGACGGGCAGTGATGGGTGTGATACTGGGCAGTGATGGGTGTGATACTGGGCAGTGATGGGTGTGATACTGGGCAGGACGGGCAGTGATGGGTGTGATACCGGGCAGGACGGGCAGTGATGGGTGTGATACCGGGCAGGACGGGCAGTGATGGGTGTGATACCGGGCAGGACGGGCAGTGATGGGTGTGATACTGGGCAGGACGGGCAGTGATGGGTGTGATACTGGGCAGTGATGGGTGTGATACTGGGCAGGACGGGCAGTGATGGGTGTGATACCGGGCAGGACGGGCAGTTATGGGTGTGATACCGGGCAGGACGGGCAGTGATGGGTGTGATACTGGGCAGGACGGGCAGTGATGGGTGTGATACTGGGCAGGACAGGCAGTGATGGGTGTGATACTGGGCAGGACGGGCAGTGATGGGTGTGATACTGGGCAGTGATGGGTGTGATACTGGGCAGGACGGGCAGTGATGGGTGTGATACCGGGCAGGACGGGCAGTGATGGGTGTGATACCGGGCAGGACGGGCAGTGATGGGTGTGATACCGGGCAGTGATGGGTGTGATACCGGGCAGGACGGGCAGTGATGGGTGTGATACCGGGCAGGACGGGCAGTGATGGGTGTGATACCGGGCAGGACGGGCAGTGATGGGTGTGATACCGGGCAGGACGGGCAGTGATGGGTGTGATACTGGGCAGTGATGGGTGTGATACTGGGCAGGACGGGCAGTGATGGGTGTGATACCGGGCAGGACGGGCAGTGATGGGTGTGATACCGGGCAGGACGGGCAGTGATGGGTGTGATACCGGGCAGGACGGGCAGTGATGGGTGTGATACTGGGCAGTGATGGGTGTGATACTGGGCAGGACGGGCAGTGATGGGTGTGATACCGGGCAGGACGGGCAGTGATGGGTGTGATACTGGGCAGGACGGGCAGTGATGGGTGTGATACTGGGCAGGACGGGCAGTGATGGGTGTGATACTGGGCAGTGATGGGTGTGATACCGGGCAGGACGGGCAGTGATGGGTGTGATACCGGGCAGGACGGGCAGTGATGGGTGTGATACCGGGCAGGACGGGCAGTGATGGGTGTGATACCGGGCAGGACGGGCAGTGATGGGTGTGATACCGGGCAGGACGGGCAGTGATGGGTGTGATACCGGGCAGGACAGGCAGTGATGGGTGTGATACCGGGCAGGACAGGCAGTGATGGGTGTGATACCGGGCAGGACGGGCAGTGATGGGTGTGATACCGGGCAGGACGGGCAGTGATGGGTGTGATACCGGGCAGGACGGGCAGTGATGGGTGTGATACCGGGCAGGACGGGCAGTGATGGGTGTGATACCGGGCAGGACGGGCAGTGATGGGTGTGATACCGGGCAGGACGGCCGGTGAGGGGTGTGATACCGGGCAGGACAGGCAGTGATGGGTGTGATACCGGGCAGTGATGGGTGTGATACCGGGCAGGACGGCCAGTGAGGGGTGTGATACTGGGCAGGACGGGCAGTGATGGGTGTGATACCGGTCAGGACGGGCAGTGATGGGTGTGATACCGGGCAGGACGGGCAGTGATGGGTGTGATACCGGGCAGGACAAGCAGTGATGGGTGTGATACTGGGCAGGACAGGCAGTGATGGGTGTGATACCGGGCAGTGATGGGTGTGATGCCGGGCAGTGATGGGTGTGATACCAGGCAGGACTGGCAGTGATGGGTGTGATACCGGGCAGGACAGGCAGTGATGGGTGTGATACCGGGCAGGACGGGCAGTGATGGGTATGATACCGGGCAGGACAGGCAGTGATGGGTGTGATACTGGGCAGGACGGGCAGTGATGGGTGTGATACCGGTCAGGACGGGCAGTGATGGGTGTGATACCGGTCAGGACGGGCAGTGATGGGTGTGATACCGGGCAGGACGGGCAGTGATGGGTATGATACCGGGCAGGACAGGCAGTGATGGGTGTGATACTGGGCAGGACAGGCAGTGATGGGTGTGATACCGGGCAGTGATGGGTGTGATGCCGGGCAGTGATGGGTGTGATACCGGGCAGTGATGGGTGTGATACCGGGCAGGACAGGCAGTGATGGGTGTGATACTGGGCAGGACAGGCAGTGATGGGTGTGATACTGGGCAGGACAGGCAGTGATGGGTGTGATACCGGGCAGTGATGGGTGTGATGCCGGGCAGTGATGGGTGTGATGCCGGGCAGTGATGGGTGTGATACCGGGCAGGACTGGCAGTGATGGGTGTGATACCGGGCAGGACGGGCAGTGATGGGTGTAATACTGGGCAGAACGGGCAGTGATGGGTGTGATACCGGGCAGTACAGGCAGTGATGGGTGTGATACCGGGCAGTGATGGGTGTGATGCCGGGCAGTGATGGGTGTGATGCCGGGCAGTGATGGGTGTGATACCGGGCAGGACTGGCAGTGATGGGTGTGATACCGGGCAGGACGGGCAGTGATGGGTGTAATACTGGGCAGAACGGGCAGTGATGGGTGTGATACCGGGCAGTACAGGGATCCTCCACTACTAGTGACTACATTTGTACTAGATGTGTCTTTCTTGCAGATCTTGATGTGACTAGTGCAGGTTTGGGGTCAAGGCTGATTCATTAACCTTTTGTCAGCCGGTTTGTTTGGAGCTTGGAAATCTGGGCTGCAATGTGTTTACCAAACCAAACAAGCCGTTCCTCATGTGTAAAGCCAGGATGCTGTCACCGCACTGCCTGAATCTCCGGTTACCATGGAAACTGCAACATCACAGCGGAGCCCGTAACTTTTAAGATCAAAACTTGTCTTTTTCAAAGCGTCTGAGCCTCGCTGCCTGTCATGTGACCTGTCACCCAGATCTGCATCTCCGACGGAGACTTTCACGCTTGTTTTAATGGTGACTTTTTTTTTCCCCCCTTTCCTGAGATTTTCTTTCACCTCCTCTGCATCAGTGTGACACTTTCTTCTTGGTAACCAGAATTCCTGTGGGTTTTCACCCCATAAGAGCTGTGTGTGAATTAAGTGTAGATGGTGACCCTCTGGGTAAGACGTACAGAGAGAGTCGTCCACCACCTCAGCAGCAGCGATGGCGATATCTGCGGACATATTATATTGGTCTAGAAGGTGCGTGCCTGGTCAGTAGATTGTCAGCTCTGTAGTCTCAGTCTGACCAATAGATTGTCAGCTCTCTGATCTGAGCCTGGTCAGTAGATTGTCAGCTCTGTGGTCTCAGTCTGACCTATAGATTGTCAGCTCTGTGGCCTCAGTCTGACCTATAGATTGTCAGCTCTCTGATCTGAGCCTGGTCAGTAGATTGTCAGCTCTGTGGTCTCAGTCTGACCTATAGATTGTCAGCTCTGTGGTCTCAGTCTGACCTATAGATTGTCAGCTCTGTGGTCTCAGTCTGACCTATAGATTGTCAGCTCTGTGGTCTCAGTCTGACCTATAGATTGTCAGCTCTGTGGCCTCAGTCTGACCTATAGATTGTCAGCTCTCTGATCTGAGCCTGGTCAGTAGATTGTCAGCTCTGTGGTCTCAGTCTGACCTATAGATTGTCAGCTCTGTGGTCTCAGTCTGACCTATAGATTGTCAGCTCTGTGGCCTCAGTCTGACCTATAGATTGTCAGCTCTCTGATCTGAGCCTGGTCAGTAGATTGTCAGCTCTGTGGTCTCAGTCTGACCTATAGATTGTCAGCTCTCTGATCTGAGCCTGGTCAGTAGATTGTCAGCTCTGTGGTCTCAGTCTGACCTATAGATTGTCAGCTCTCTGATCTGAGCCTGGTTAGGAGATTGTCACCTCGTATAGTTTTGGTCTGCCCAGTGGATTGTGGGCCAGTGGTGTGGTCTGAGTCTGTGCTGTAGATTGTCAGCTCTTGGATCCTGGATAGATGGCAGCCTGTGCCGTTCACTGTATCTAAGGGCTGGTCCAGATGTATTTGCAGTGGCTCAGCTACCACCACCTCACCGGCGCTGAACCCTCTGCAATGTACAGCACCAAAGTGGACGACATATGACAGAATCTCACCCTAGTGCCGCAAACCCACAAAGCAAAATGACCTTCCCTGCGGGTCCTCAGTGCAAAGGTTGAAAGCTGTCAGATCCCCGCTACAATTACCAAGGGAATGCCGCCATTTCTGGAGCATTTCGGCTGTCGCCTATATTGGTCCGGTGAGGGCAGGAGGCCGAACATCTTCCACTCTCAAGATGGTTGGAAAGTCGCAAAAGCAATACAGACCGCACCCCATTAACCCTGTAGAACCTTGTGCACATTAGGAGCAGCCTTGTGGCGGCCATTAGCGGAGGCCGCACCTCTGGAGCCGACTCTTTCATGGTACAGTCTTACCCAGACTTCTAATTTCTTCAAAGCGGCTGACATCTGGGCCCTTTGAAGAACCATTAATACATCTTATCCCTTCGCCGTTTTCCTCTGCCCATTTTTTTTAATTATAGCATTCCTTTCATGTTGGGAACATGTTTGCTCTAAACGCGCGCGTCGTCCTCTGCCACCCAGCTGCGCTTCACACAGACCCCAGCCAAAATCAAAGAGCAAACTATAAAGAGAGGGAAAAAAGGTTTGATGGAGCCGACGCAAAACAGATGAAAACCCAGACTAATGTGCACAGACACCAGACGCCTCTGCACAAAGGGGTTAATCCTACATGCAGGTACCCACTGCTATAAAATGCCCCTGAGCAAGCATCTCACCTAACATGCCCATGCAACACACCAGCCAAAGTGTGCACACCGAATATACTATATTATACAGAGCATCGTAGGAAGGACAACGCTCATCATCAACAGTACAGAAATATTACTGTCCTCTTTGTCCTGGTCATCTCACTTCTCACCAGTGATGTATATATAGTGATATCACTGCTCTATGTCCTGGTGTGTAGTACTGATCACTATCCTCTAGGTGACCTCTCACCAGTGATGTATATACAGTGATGTCACTGCTCTATGTCCTGGTGGTGTAGTACTGATCACTATCCTCTAGGTGACCTCTCACCAGTGATGTATATACAGTGATATCACTGCTCTATGTCCTGGTGATCTAGGTGTAGTACTGATTACTATCCTCTAGGTGACCTCTCACCAGTGATGTATATACAGTGATGTCACTGCTCTATGTCCTGGTGATCTAGGTGTAGTACTTATCACTATCCTCTAGGTGACCTCTCACCAGTGATGTATATACAGTGATATCACTGCTCTATGTCCTGGTGTGTAGTACTGATCACTATCCTCTAGGTGACCTCTCACCAGTGATGTATATACAGTGATATCACTGCTCTATGTCCTGGTGATCTGTGTGTAGTACTGATCACTATCCTCTAGGTGACCTCTCACCAGTGATGTATATACAGTGATATCACCGCTCTATGTCCTGCGTGTGTAGTACTGATCACTATCCTCTAGGTGACCTCTCACCAGTGATGTATATACAGTGATATCACTGCTCTATGTCCTGGTGATCTGGTGTGTAGTACTGATCACTATCCTCTAGGTGACCTCTCACCAGTGATGTATATATAGTGATATCACTGCTCTATGTCCTGGTAATCTACGGGATCTGGTGTGTAGTACTTATCACTATCCTCTAGGTGACCTCTCACCAGTGATGTATATACAGTGATATCACTGCTCTATGTCCTGGTAATCTAGGTGTAGTACTTATCACTATCCTCTAGGTGACCTCTCACCAGTGATGTATATACAGTGATATCACTGCTCTATGTCCTGGTGATCTGTGTGTAGTACTGATCACTATCCTCTAGGTGACCTCTCACCAGTGATGTGTATACAGTGATATCACTGCTCTATGTCCTGGTGATCTAGGTGTAGTACTGATCACTATCCTCTAGGTGACCTCTCACCAGTGATGTGTATACAGTGATATCACTGCTCTATGTCCTGGTGATCTGTGTGTAGTACTTATCACTATCCTCTAGGTGACCTCTCACCAGTGATGTATATACAGTGATGTCACTGCTCTATGTCCTGGTGATGTGTGTAGTACTGATCACTATCCTCTAGGTGACCTCTCACCAGTGATGTGTATACAGTGATATCACTGCTCTATGTCCTGGTGATCTGTGTGTAGTACTGATCACTATCCTCTAGGTGACCTCTCACCAGTGATGTATATACAGTGATGTCACTGCTCTATGTCCTGGTGTGTAGTACTGATCACTATCCTCTAGGTGACCTCTCACCAGTGATGTATATACAGTGATATCACTGCTCTATGTCCTGGTGATCTGGTGTGTAGTACTGATCACTATCCTCTAGGTGACCTCTCACCAGTGATGTATATACAGTGATGTCACTGCTCTATGTCCTGGTGATCTCTGTGTAGTACTGATCACTATCCTCTAGGTGACCTCTCACCAGTGATGTATATACAGTGATATCACTGCTCTATGTCCTGGTGATCTAGGTGTAGTACTGATCACTATCCTCTAGGTGACCTCTCACCAGTGATGTATATACAGTGATGTCACTGCTCTATGTCCTGGTGTGTAGTGTAGTACTGATCACTATCCTCTAGGTGACCTCTCACCAGTGATGTATATACAGTGATATCACTGCTCTATGTCCTGGTGATCTAGGTGTAGTACTGATCACTATCCTCTAGGTGACCTCTCACCAGTGATGTATATACAGTGATATCACTGCTCTATGTCCTGGTGATCTGGGTGTAGTACTGATCACTATCCTCTAGGTGACCTCTCACCAGTGATGTATATACAGTGATATCACTGCTCTATGTCCTGGTGATCTGGGTGTAGTACTGATCACTATCCTCTAGGTGACCTCTCACCAGTGATGTATATACAGTGATATCACTGCTCTATGTCCTGGTGATCTAGGTGTAGTACTGATCACTATCCTCTAGGTGACCTCTCACCAGTGATGAATATACAGTGATATCACTGCTCTATGTCCTGGTGATCTGGTGTAGTACTGATCACTATCCTCTAGGTGACCTCTCACCAGTGATGTATATACAGTGATATCACTGCTCTATGTCCTGGTGATCTGTGTGTAGTACTGATCACTATCCTCTAGGTGACCTCTCACCAGTGATGTATATACAGTGATATCACTGCTCTATGTCCTGGTGTGTAGTACTGATCACTATCCTCTAGGTGACCTCTCACCAGTGATGTATATACAGTGATATCACTGCTCTATGTCCTGGTGATCTGGTGTGTAGTACTGATCACTATCCTCTAGGTGACCTCTCACCAGTGATGTATATACAGTGATATCACTGCTCTATGTCCTGGTGATCTAGGTGTAGTACTGATCACTATCCTCTAGGTGACCTCTCACCAGTGATGTATATACAGTGATATCACTGCTCTATGTCCTGGTGATCTAGGTGTAGTACTGATCACTATCCTCTAGGTGACCTCTCACCAGTGATGTATATACAGTGATATCACTGCTCTATGTCCTGGTGGTAGTGTAGTACTGATCACTATCCTCTAGGTGACCTCTCACCAGTGATGTATATACAGTGATATCACTGCTCTATGTCCTGGTGATCTAGGTGTAGTACTGATCACTATCCTCTAGGTGACCTCTCACCAGTGATGTATATACAGTGATATCACTGCTCTATGTCCTGGTGATCTGGGTGTAGTACTGATCACTATCCTCTAGGTGACCTCTCACCAGTGATGTATATACAGTGATGTCACTGCTCTATGTCCTGGTCAGTGTAGTACTGATCACTATCCTCTAGGTGACCTCTCACCAGTGATGTATATACAGTGATATCACTGCTCTATGTCCTGGTGATCTGTGTGTAGTACTGATCACTATCCTCTAGGTGACCTCTCACCAGTGATGTATATACAGTGATGTCACTGCTCTATGTCCTGTGCTGTGTAGTACTGATCACTATCCTCTAGGTGACCTCTCACCAGTGATGTATATACAGTGATATCACTGCTCTATGTCCTGGTGTGTAGTACTGATCACTATCCTCTAGGTGACCTCTCACCAGTGATGTATATACAGTGATGTCACTGCTCTATGTCCTGGTGATCTCTGTGTAGTACTGATCACTATCCTCTAGGTGACCTCTCACCAGTGATGTATATACAGTGATATCACTGCTCTATGTCCTGGTGATCTAGGTGTAGTACTGATCACTATCCTCTAGGTGACCTCTCACCAGTGATGTATATACAGTGATATCACTGCTCTATGTCCTGGTGATGTGTAGTACTGATCACTATCCTCTAGGTGACCTCTCACCAGTGATGTATATACAGTGATATCACTGCTCTATGTCCTGGTGATCTAGGTGTAGTACTGATCACTATCCTCTAGGTGACCTCTCACCAGTGATGTATATACAGTGATATCACTGCTCTATGTCC
Organism: Leptodactylus fallax; assembly: GCA_947044405.1. Taxonomy (NCBI): domain Eukaryota; kingdom Metazoa; phylum Chordata; class Amphibia; order Anura; family Leptodactylidae; genus Leptodactylus; species Leptodactylus fallax. The sequence continues at coordinate 62,002 of CAMRHE010001577.1, forward strand.
TGGTCTGTGTAGTACTGATCACTATCCTCTAGGTGACCTCTCACCAGTGATGTATATACAGTGATATCACTGCTCTATGTCCTGGTGATCTAGGTGTAGTACTGATCACTATCCTCTAGGTGACCTCTCACCAGTGATGAATATACAGTGATATCACTGCTCTATGTCCTGGTGTGTAGTACTGATCACTATCCTCTAGGTGACCTCTCACCAGTGATGTATATACAGTGATATCACTGCTCTATGTCCTGGTGATCTGTGTGTAGTACTGATCACTATCCTCTAGGTGACCTCTCACCAGTGATGAATATACAGTGATATCACTGCTCTATGTCCTGGTGTGTAGTACTGATCACTATCCTCTAGGTGACCTCTCACCAGTGATGTATATACAGTGATGTCACTGCTCTATGTCCTGGTGATCTAGGTGTAGTACTGATCACTATACTCTAGGTGACCTCTCACCAGTGATGTATATACAGTGATGTCACTGCTCTATGTCCTGGTGATCTGTGTGTAGTACTGATCACTATACTCTAGGTGACCTCTCACCAGTGATGTATATACAGTGATGTCACTGCTCTATGTCCTGGTGATCTAGGTGTAGTACTGATCACTATCCTCTAGGTGACCTCTCACCAGTGATGTATATACAGTGATGTCACTGCTCTATGTCCTGGTGATCTGTGTGTAGTACTGATCACTATCCTCTAGGTGACCTCTCACCAGTGATGTATATACAGTGATATCACTGCTCTATGTCCTGGTGATCTGTGTGTAGTACTGATCACTATCCTCTAGGTGACCTCTCACCAGTGATGTATATACAGTGATATCACTGCTCTATGTCCTGGTGTGTAGTACTGATCACTATCCTCTAGGTGACCTCTCACCAGTGATGTATATACAGTGATGTCACTGCTCTATGTCCTGGTGATCTAGGTGTAGTACTGATCACTATCCTCTAGGTGACCTCTCACCAGTGATGTATATACAGTGATGTCACTGCTCTATGTCCTGGTGATCTGTGTGTAGTACTGATCACTATCCTCTAGGTGACCTCTCACCAGTGATGTATATACAGTGATATCACTGCTCTATGTCCTGGTGATCTGTGTGTAGTACTGATCACTATCCTCTAGGTGACCTCTCACCAGTGATGTATATACAGTGATGTCACTGCTCTATGTCCTGGTGATCCAGTGTGTAGTACTGATCACTATCCTCTAGGTGACCTCTCACCAGTGATGTATATACAGTGATGTCACTGCTCTATGTCCTGGCTGTGTAGTACTGATCACTATCCTCTAGGTGACCTCTCACCAGTGATGTATATACAGTGATGTCACTACTCTATGTCCTGGTGATCTGGTGTGTAGTACTGATCACTATCCTCTAGGTGACCTCTCACCAGTGATGTATATACAGTGATGTCACTGCTCTATGTCCTGGTGATCCAGTGTGTAGTACTGATCACTATCCTCTAGGTAACCTCTCACCAGTGATGTATATACAGTGATGTCACTGCTCTATGTCCTGGTGATCTGTGTGTAGTACTGATCACTATCCTCTAGGTGACCTCTCACCAGTGATGTATATACAGTGATGTCACTGCTCTATGTCCTGGTAATCTAGGTGTAGTACTGATCACTATCCTCTAGGTGACCTCTCACCAGTGATGTATATACAGTGATGTCACTGCTCTATGTCCTGGTGTGTAGTACTGATCACTATCCTCTAGGTGACCTCTCACCAGTGATGTATATACAGTGATGTCACTGCTCTATGTCCTGGTGTGTAGTACTGATCACTATCCTCTAGGTGACCTCTCACCAGTGATGTATATACAGTGATATCACTGCTCTATGTCCTGGTGATCTGTGTGTAGTACTGATCACTATCCTCTAGGTGACCTCTCACCAGTGATGTACAGTCATATGAAAAAGTTTGGGCACCCCTATTAATCTTAATCATTTTTAGTTCTAAATATTTGGGTGTTTGCAACAGCCATTTCAATTTGATATATCTAATAACTGATGGACACAGTAATATTTCAGGATTGAAATGAGGTTTATTGTACTAACAGAAAATGTGCAATATGCATTAAACCAAAATTTGACCGGTGCAAAAATTTGGGTACCCTTATCATTTTATTGATTTGAATACTCCTAACTACTTTTTACTGACTTACTGAAGCACAAAATTGGTTTTGTAACCTCACTGAGCTTTGAACTTCATAGCCAGGTATATCCAATCATGAGAAAAGGTATTTAAGGTGGCCAATTGCAAGTTGTTCTCCTATTTGAATCTCCTCTGAAGAGTGGCATCATGGGCTCCTCAAAACAACTCTCAAATGATCTGAAAACAAAGATTGTTCAACATAGTTGTTCAGGGGAAGGATACAAAAAGTTGTCTCAGAGATTTAACCTGTCAGTTTCCACTGTGAGGAACATAGTAAGGAAATGGAAAACCACAGGGACAGTTCTTGTTAAGCCCAGAAGTGGCAGGCCAAGAAAAATATCAGAAAGGCAGAGAAGAAGAATGGTGAGAACAGTCAAGGACAATCCACAGACCACCTCCAAAGAGCTGCAGCATCATCTTGCTGCAGATGGTGTCACTGTGCATCGGTCAACAATACAGCACACTTTGCACAAGGAGAAGCTGTATGGGAGAGTGATGCGAAAGAAGCCGTTTCTGAAAGCACGCCACAAACAGAGTCGCCTGAGGTATGCAAAAGCACATGTGGACAAGCCAGCTTCATTTTGGAAGAAGGTCCTGTGGACTGATGAAACAAAGATTGAGTTGTTTGGTCATACAAAAAGGCGTTATGCATGGCGTCCAAAAAACACAGCATTCCAAGAAAAACACTTGCTACCCACTGTAAAGTTTGGTGGAGGTTCCATCATGCTTTGGGGCTGTGTGGCCAATGCCGGCACCGGGAATCTTGTTAAAGTTGAGGGTCGCATGGATTCAACTCAGTATCAGCAGATTCTTGAGAATAATGTACAAGAATCAGTGACGAATTTGAAGTTACGCCGGGGATGGATATTTCAGCAAGACAATGATCCAAATCTACTCAGGCATTCATGCAGAGGAACAATTACAATGTTCTGGAATGGCCATCCCAGTCCCCAGACCTGAATATCATTGAACATCTGTGGGATAATTTGAAGCGGGCTGTCCATGCTCGGCGACCATCAAACTTAACTGAACTGGAATTGTTTTGTAAAGAGGAATGGTCAAAAATACCTTCATCCAGGATCCAGGAACTGATTAAAAGCTACAGGAAGCGACTAGAGGCTGTTATTTTTGCAAAAGGAGGATCTACTAAATATTAATGTCACTTTTCTGTTGAGGTGCCCATACTTTTGCACCGGTCAAATTTTGGTTTAATGCATATTGCACATTTTCTGTTAGTACAATAAACCTCATTTCAATCCTGAAATATTACTGTGTCCATCAGTTATTAGATATATCAAATTGAAATGGCTGTTGCAAACACCCAAATATTTAGAACTAAAAATGATTAAGATTAATAGGGGTGCCCAAACTTTTTCATATGACTGTATATACAGTGATGTCACTGCTCTATGTCCTGGTGTGTAGTACTGATCACTATCGGTGACCTCTCACCAGTGATGTATATACAGTGATATCACTGCTCTATGTCCTGGTGTGTAGTACTGATCACTATCCTCTAGGTGACCTCTCACCAGTGATGTATATACAGTGATATCACTGCTCTATGTCCTGGTGTGTAGTACTGATCACTATCCTCTAGGTGACCTCTCACCAGTGATGTATATACAGTGATGTCACTGCTCTATGTCCTGGTGATCCAGTGTGTAGTACTGATCACTATCCTCTAGGTGACCTCTCACCAGTGATGTATATACAGTGATGTCACTGCTCTATGTCCTGGTAATCTAGGTGTAGCATTAAAAAGGGGTAAAAAAACATACACTCTAGTCACATACAGAGCTGTACACAAGGCTCTTCTTGTCTCCTGTTACCAGAGAGCCGTACATTTTGGGAGGTGAGGTGACAGACCGAGCTACGTTGTCACACTAGTAATTTTGGTTGGAGATGACCTTGTATTTGTTTGCAAGGGAAAGAGTTGTGCCTGCTGCTTTGTGTGTGACTGGAGGATAACAGAATCTTGCGGGCAGTTCCTGCCTGTCTGGTGCTGGTTGTATGAATGATGTGGGTAGTAGTCCTGGTAATGTTGGTGCACTGGTGATGTAGTTTCTGGCTTGGCCCGCTGGCTCACATTCCTAGGACGCTGCTCCTTCCATCATGAATCCTCTTTGATCTTTTGCTTTCTTAAGGAGACTTTTATGACCTGAAATACTTGGTCTGAGGATAGTGCGCTGCCGCTGCTCGCCATCCTGCTCAGTGAAAATTTGCTTTCTCTGAAAATTTTACAGCCCACTCAAAAATGGCAGCTCTATCTGTGGCGAGTCTGTGGTCATGTGACCTGACCTAACAAAATACTTATGGGTGCACATACTTTCATCCTCACGTTCCAGGGACGGCTCTTGACATGCTGCGGCCATTTTGGCGTTTTATGTATATTAAACTTCTCTGTGTAGATATGTTGTCAGGATCTCTGGTTATTGTCCATGAGTGGCTGCCTCAGCTGAGGGTTTGTTACAGTGGCACCTTGGGTGGAGTGCAGACCCCTCGAGTAGCCCAGTCATGCTGTCATCTGTTCCTCTCTTCTGTACATTCCCTCCATTAATCTCTATATAAGAGCTGTATACACAAGACAGGCAGGGGAATGTCATGTGACCTCTCCCTCCTCCACTCATTGGCTGATAAAGTTGTGTAGTTGGGGCCGTTGTGGCCCCTTAGTCCTGTGTAGCAGTGGTGTTTCCTGCAGTCTTCAGACTCCCATCGACCCCTCCATGTCTTATGTAGCAGAGGTTGTAGAGCTGGGCCGTTGTTGGGGTTGCGTATTGTTGGTTGTATCATAGTGGTACAGTTGTGTGTGCTTTGTATCAAAGCTGTACAGTTGTGTATTGGTGGTATGTATTATAGTCATACAGTTTTGGTGTTTATAGGTGTACAGTGGTGTGTATCATAGTTATACAGTTTTGGCATTTTGTGTGATGTATATTGGTGGTGTGTATCATGGCTGTACAGGTGTGTATTGGTGGTGTGTATCATGGCTGTACAGGTGTGTATTGGTGGTGTGTATCATGGCTGTACAGGTGTGTATTGGTGGTGTGTATCATGGCTGTACAGGTGTGTATTGGTGGTGTGTATCATGGCTGTACAGGTGTGTATTGGTGGTGTGTATCATGGCTGTACAGGTGTGTATTGGTGGTGTGTATCATGGCTGTACAGGTGTGTATTGGTGGTGTGTATCATGGCTGTACAGGTGTGTATTGGTGGTGTGTATCATGGCTGTACAGGTGTGTATTGGTGGTGTGTATCATGGCTGTACAGGTGTGTATTGGTGGTGTGTATCATGGCTGTACAGGTGTGTATTGGTGGTGTGTATCATGGCTGTACAGGTGTGTATTGGTGGTGTGTATCACGGCTGTACAGGTGTGTATTGGTGGTGTGTATCATGGCTGTACAGGTGTGTATTGGTGGTGTGTATCATGGCTGTACAGGTGTGTATTGGTGGTGTGTATCATGGCTGTACAGGTGTGTATTGGTGGTGTGTATCATGGCTGTACAGGTGTGTATTGGTGGTGTGTATCATGGCTGTACAGCTGTGTATTGGTGGTGTGTATCATGGCTGTACAGGTGTGTATCGGTGGTGTGTATCATGGCTGTACAGGTGTGTATTGGTGGTGTGTATCATGGCTGTACAGGTGTGGTGTATTGGTGGTGTGTATCATGGCTGTACAGGTGTGTATTGGTGGTGTGTATCATGGCTGTACAGTTGTGTATTGGTGGTGTGTATCATGGCTGTACAGGTGTGTATTGGTGGTGTGTATCATGGCTGTACAGTTGTGTATTGGTGGTGTGTATCATGGCTGTACAGGTGTGTATTGGTGGTGTGTATCACGGCTGTACAGGTGTGTATTGGTGGTGTGTATCATGGCTGTACAGGTGTGTATTGGTGGTGTGTATCATGGCTGTACAGGTGTGTATTGGTGGTGTGTATCATGGCTGTACAGGTGTGTATTGGTGGTGTGTATCATGGCTGTACAGGTGTGTATTGGTGGTGTGTATCATGGCTGTACAGCTGTGTATTGGTGGTGTGTATCATGGCTGTACAGGTGTGTATCGGTGGTGTGTATCATGGCTGTACAGGTGTGTATTGGTGGTGTGTATCATGGCTGTACAGGTGTGTATTGGTGGTGTGTATCATGGCTGTACAGGTGTGTATTGGTGGTGTGTATCATGGCTGTACAGGTGTGTATTGGTGGTGTGTATCACGGCTGTACAGGTGTGTATTGGTGGTGTGTATCATGGCTGTACAGGTGTGTATTGGTGGTGTGTATCATGGCTGTACAGGTGTGTATTGGTGGTGTGTATCATGGCTGTACAGGTGTGTATTGGTGGTGTGTATCATGGCTGTACAGGTGTGTATTGGTGGTGTGTATCATGGCTGTACAGGTGTGTATTGGTGGTGTGTATCATGGCTGTACAGGTGTGTATTGGTGGTGTGTATCATGGCTGTACAGGTGTGGTGTATTGGTGGTGTGTATCATGGCTGTACAGCTGTGTATTGGTGGTGTGTATCATGGCTGTACAGGTGTGTATTGGTGGTGTGTATCATGGCTGTACAGGTGTGTATTGGTGGTGTGTATCATGGCTGTACAGGTGTGGTGTATTGGTGGTGTGTATCATGGCTGTACAGGTGTGTATTGGTGGTGTGTATCATGGCTGTACAGGTGTGGTGTATTGGTGGTGTGTATCATGGCTGTACAGGTGTGGTGTATTGGTGTGTATCATGGCTGTACAGGTGTGGTGTATTGGTGGTGTGTATCATGGCTGTACAGGTGTGTATTGGTGGTGTGTATCATGGCTGTACAGGTGTGTATTGGTGGTGTGTATCATGGCTGTACAGGTGTGTATTGGTGGTGTGTATCATGGCTGTACAGGTGTGTATTGGTGGTGTGTATCATGGCTGTACAGGTGTGTATTGGTGGTGTGTATCATGGCTGTACAGGTGTGTATTGGTGGTGTGTATCATGGCTGTACAGGTATGTATTGGTGGTGTGTATCATGGCTGTACAGCTGTGTATTGGTGGTGTGTATCATGGCTGTACAGGTGTGTATTGGTGGTGTGTATCATGGCTGTACAGCTGTGTATTGGTGGTGTGTATCATGGCTGTACAGCTGTGTATTGGTGGTGTGTATCATGGCTGTACAGGTGTGGTGTATTGGTGGTGTGTATCATGGCTGTACAGGTGTGTATTGGTGGTGTGTATCATGGCTGTACAGGTGTGTATTGGTGGTGTGTATCATGGCTGTACAGCTGTGTATTGGTGGTGTGTATCATGGCTGTACAGCTGTGTATTGGTGGTGTGTATCATGGCTGTACAGGTGTGTATTGGTGGTGTGTATCATGGCTGTACAGGTGTGTATTGGTGGTGTGTATCATGGCTGTACAGGTGTGTATTGGTGGTGTGTATCATGGCTGTACAGGTGTGTATTGGTGGTGTGTATCATGGCTGTACAGCTGTGTATTGGTGGTGTGTATCATGGCTGTACAGGTGTGTATTGGTGGTGTGTATCATGGCTGTACAGGTGTGTATTGGTGGTGTGTATCATGGCTGTACAGGTGTGTATTGGTGGTGTGTATCATGGCTGTACAGGTGTGTATTGGTGGTGTGTATCATGGCTGTACAGGTGTGTATGTGGTGTGTATCATGGCTGTACAGGTGTGTATTGGTGGTGTGTATCATGGCTGTACAGGTGTGTATTGGTGGTGTGTATCATGGCTGTACAGGTGTGTATTGGTGGTGTGTATCATGGCTGTACAGGTGTGTATTGGTGGTGTGTATCATGGCTGTACAGCTGTGTATTGGTGGTGTGTATCATGGCTGTACAGGTGTGTATTGTTGGTGTGTATCATGGCTGTACAGGTGTGTATTGGTGGTGTGTATCATGGCTGTACAGGTGTGTATTGGTGGTGTGTATCATGGCTGTACAGGTGTGTATTGGTGGTGTGTATCATGGCTGTACAGGTGTGTATTGGTGGTGTGTATCATGGCTGTACAGGTGTGTATTGGTGGTGTGTATCACGGCTGTACAGGTGTGTATTGGTGGTGTGTATCATGGCTGTACAGGTGTGTATTGGTGGTGTGTATCATGGCTGTACAGGTGTGTATTGGTGGTGTGTATCATGGCTGTACAGGTGTGTATTGGTGGTGTGTATCATGGCTGTACAGGTGTGGTGTATTGGTGGTGTGTATCATGGCTGTACAGGTGTGGTGTATTGGTGGTGTGTATCATGGCTGTACAGGTGTGGTGTATTGGTGGTGTGTATCATGGCTGTACAGGTGTGTATTGGTGGTGTGTATCATGGCTGTACAGGTGTGTATTGGTGGTGTGTATCATGGCTGTACAGGTGTGGTGTATTGGTGGTGTGTATCATGGCTGTACAGGTGTGTATTGGTGGTGTGTATCATGGCTGTACAGGTGTGTATTGGTGGTGTGTATCATGGCTGTACAGGTGTGTATTGGTGGTGTGTATCATGGCTGTACAGGTATGTATTGGTGGTGTGTATCATGGCTGTACAGCTGTGTATTGGTGGTGTGTATCATGGCTGTACAGGTGTGTATTGGTGGTGTGTATCATGGCTGTACAGCTGTGTATTGGTGGTGTGTATCATGGCTGTACAGCTGTGTATTGGTGGTGTGTATCATGGCTGTACAGGTGTGTATTGGTGGTGTGTATCATGGCTGTACAGGTGTGTATTGGTGGTGTGTATCATGGCTGTACAGGTGTGTATTGGTGGTGTGTATCATGGCTGTACAGGTGTGTATTGGTGGTGTGTATCATGGCTGTACAGGTGTGTATTGGTGTGTATCATGGCTGTACAGGTGTGTATTGGTGGTCTCTATCATGGCTGTACAGTTGTGTATTGGTGGTCTCTATCATGGCTGTACAGCTGTGTATTGGTGGTGTGTATCATGGCTGTACAGGTGTGTATTGGTGGTGTGTATCATGGCTGTACAGCTGTGTATTGGTGGTGTGTATCATGGCTGTACAGGTGTGTATTGGTGGTGTGTATCATGGCTGTACAGGTGTGTATTGGTAGTGTGTATCATGGCTGTACAGGTGTGTATTGGTGGTGTGTATCATGGCTGTACAGGTGTGTATTGGTGGTGTGTATCATGGCTGTACAGGTGTGGTGTATTGGTGGTGTGTATCATGGCTGTACAGGTGTGTATTGGTGGTGTGTATCATGGCTGTACAGTTGTGTATTGGTGGTGTGTATCATGGCTGTACAGGTGTGTATTGGTGGTGTGTATCATGGCTGTACAGGTGTGTATTGGTGGTGTGTATCATGGCTGTACAGGTGTGTATTGGTGGTGTGTATCATGGCTGTACAGGTGTGTATTGGTGGTGTGTATCATGGCTGTACAGGTGTGTATTGGTGGTGTGTATCATGGCTGTACAGGTGTGTATTGGTGGTGTGTATCATGGCTGTACAGGTGTGTATTGGTGGTGTGTATCATGGCTGTACAGGTGTGTATTGGTGGTGTGTATCATGGCTGTACAGTTGTGTGTGTTGTATATGGCGCCTCCTCTGGCCTAGTGGTGGATGTAGATGAGCTGGGTGGCGCGGTGTAGTGGAGACCTTCTGATCCCGGGATCCTCCTTAGTAATCAGTCCTGTGAGGTCATACGTGGGACATGTATGTACAGACTGTATATATGTATACTGTAGTGCCATATCTCAGAGGTCATTGTTCCCTCCCATAATCCCCTGCTTCCTGCATAGTCCTATGGGCCTACATAGTGGTCTCCTGCAGTCTGCGCCACTGCTCCTGACCGGTCCTGTCTCTTTCTCCACAGACCATCTCCAACCTTGAGAACCAGGTGTACAAGATGAAGGAGGAACTCATCCAGGTCAACGCTCAGCACAAGCAGCAGCTGCTGGAGCTCAGCCATCTGAGGGACGAGGAGAAGCACAAGACGGTGCAGGAGCATCAGAAGGCCATGAGCAAACTGCGGGCAGAAATGGAGGCCGTGAGGCTGGACCTGCAGAGGACGCACGCCGCACAGACTCAGGAGGCACTAGAGAAGGTGAGGGCGCCATACTCCTCTGCAGATCTCAGGATTATCTGTATTTATGGTGTATGTTACTAACTCTCTTCCCATGCCACCTTTCTGACAGTTTCCATTCCTGCTTCTTCCTTGTTGCCTCCATTGGTTCTCTTACTGCTTATATTTTTAGTTTGTCCAGTCAGGTTCTTGCTACCTGGTTCTCTAAGACAGCCATTCCTGGTAGCCTACTGGTTTCGGACTATCCTCTGTGCCTGGTCAGGTTCCCTGTGTCTCCCTCCTCCTGGACACCCTGTGACTGGCCTCTGTCCCTGGTCAGGTTCCCTGTGTCTCCTCCTCCTGGACACCCTGTGACTGGCCTCTGTCCCTGGTCAGGTTCCCTGTGTCTCCTCCTCCTGGACATCCTGTGACTGGCCTCTGTCCCTGGTCAGGTTCCCTGTGTCTCCTCCTCCTGGACACCCTGTGACTATCCTCCGTCCCTGGTCAGGTTCTTTGGGGACGACCCCTCCTGGACACCCTGTGACTGGCCTCTGTCCCTGGTCAGGTTCTCTGGGACTCCTCCTCCTGGACACCCTGTGACTGGCCTCTGTGCCTGGTCAGGTTCCCTGTGTCTCCTCCTCCTGGACACCCTGTGACTGGCCTCTGTCCCTGGTCAGGTTCTCTGGGACTCCTCCTCCTGGACACCCTGTGACTATCCTCT
>CAMRHE010001578.1:0-72527 GCA_947044405.1 Leptodactylus fallax
TCCCAGAGATTCTTAGCACTTGTTGGCCCTTTTGCCTTCACTCTGCGGTCCAGCTCACCCCAAACCATCTGGATTGGGTTCAGGTCTGGTGACTGTGGAGGACAGGTCATCTGGCGTAGCACCCCATCACTCTCCTTCTTGGTCAAATAGCCCTTACACAGTCTGGAGGTGTGTTTGGGGCCATTGTCCTGTTGAAAAAACTAAACGCAAACCGGATGGAATAGCATGCCGCTGCAAGATGCTGTGGTAACCATGCTGGTTCAGTATTCCTTCAATTTTGAATAAATCCCCAACAGTGTCACCAGCAAAGCACCCCCACACCATCACACCTCCTCCTCCATGCTTCACGGTGGGAACCAGGCATGTAGAGTCCATTCGTTCACCTTTTCTGCGTCGCACAAAGACACGGTGGTTGGAACCAAAGATCTCAAATTTGAACTCATCAGACCAAAGCACAGATTTACACAGGTCTAATGTCCATTCCTTGTGTTCTTCTTGTGCTTGTTGCCTGTCCTTAGCAGTGGTTTCCTAGCAGCTATTTTACCATGAAGGCCTGCTGCACACAGTCTCCTCTTAACAGTTGTTGTAGAGATGTGTCTGCTGCTAGAACTCTGTGTGGCATTGACCTGGTCTCTAATCTGAGCTGCTGTTAACCTGCGATTTCTGAGGCTGGTGACTCGGATGAACTTATCCTCCGCAGCAGAGGTGACTCTTGGTCTTCCTTTCCTGGGGCGGTCCTCATGTGAGCCAGTTTCTTTGTAGCGCTTGATGGTTTGGCCACTGCACTTGGGGACACTTTCAAAGTTTTCCCAATTTTTCGGACTGACTGACCTTCATTTCTTAAAGTAATGATGGCCACTCGTTTTTCTTTACTTAGCTGCTTTTTTCTTGCCATAATACAAATTCTAACACTCCATTCAGTAGGACTATCAGCTGTGTATCCACCTGACTTCTGAACAACACAACTGATGGTCCCAACCCCATTTATAAGGCAAGAAATCCCACTTATTAAACCTGACAGGGCACACCTGTGAAGTGAAAACCATTTCAGGTGACTACCTCTTGAAGCTCATCAAGAGAATGCCAAGAGTGTGCAAAGCAGTAATCAAAGCAAAAGGCGGCTACTTTGAAGAACCTAGAATATAAGACATATTTTCAGTTGTTTCACACTTTTTTGTTGAGTATATAATTCCACATGTGTTAATTCATAGTTTTGATGCCTTCAGTGTGAATCTACAATTTTTATAGTCCTGAAAATACAGAAAACTCTTGGAATGAGAAGGTGTGTCCAAACTTTTGGTCTGTACTGTATATTTTTTTAGGTTTTATTTTTATGTCATTTATATTTTTACATATTTTTTATATCAGGGAAATTGTAAAAAAAAAATAGTCTGTTTTTCACATTTTTAAATTTTTTTTTTTTAATATTTTTTAAAAAAAATATTGTTTGAAATAGTTTTCCCTCTGCCTAATGGTCTATTTTGTTGCAGGTGACACATAGTTTTGTGTCATCGGGGGTGGAGCTAGATTCTGTGACGCAGGCGTGGTAGTGTTTTTGTTTGTTTTATTAAATCCTACTTTACTTTTTTTTTTTTTTTTTTTTTTTTTTACACATTGTGCCCCCCCCATGAGGTCATAAAAATTTGGACGGCATTTTAACATTATTATTATTATTATTATTTTTTTTTTTAATGATTTCCCCTGTATCTAGGACTGATATATGAACCCCCAGTTACAGGTGGAGTATAACCCTCTTACGGCAGGACCCTTCAATCACATGACCACCAGATCGGGAGGATTCTAACCTTATGGAGGTCACAATGTATAAAATAAATAAATAAAAATGAATGCAAAAAAATAAAGTAAAAAAAGAAAAATTAAATAAAAAAAAATAAAAATAAATAAAAATAATCCTCCACTTGGGGTCTGCCCTTATAGAGATAAACAGCCACCACCTGGGCATATATAGTCAATGTACATACACATTTTAGGTATGGCCGTACATGTAATGACCTGTACAGTCAGGCTCAGATTGGCCCACGGGGGAACAGTCAAATCCCCCGGTGGGCCCCTGATCCAGATGGGCCCCTAGCTCACTCTGACATGGCACAGTACTACATAGAGATACTCATACCTCATACACCATCTTGTGTCGGTATAATATGCGAGGTAGATTGATTAAGATACTCCCCAGATTATTTCTATATACTGTAGACACAATGGGTGGCTGGGGTGCAACAGTTGGGGATCAGAGAGTTGGGTCCCCGCAGATCAGCAGTTTTGCGACAGCACGGCGCCTGGTAATGTTTACGTGCTGGGGGCCACGTTGCTCGCTGTACAATGTATAACGGCAAGATACATACTTCAGCGATGTCCTATTGCCTTTGCGAGTGAGCATGTAAACATGACGTTGTCCCTAAACAGCTGATCCAACACCAAGTCCCCCCGCAGATCTAATATTGATGGTCTATCCTAAGGATAGTGTGGGCGGTCCTACTCAGTGATTGACAGTTATCCATGTAACCAGAGTAGGCTGCCAGTCACATACTAGGACCGCCCACTGGACTCTGAGCCCAGAATTTGCAGTTTTACAGACTTGTTATCACGTATTTGCCTCTATCCCGCAGCTGGGGAGGTTGGCGGTAGATTTATGATATAAGGAGGAGATGAATATTGCTCACCTTTAGTCACAGCAGGAGATGTCAGGGTGATGCAGATCTCCTTACACTTTACATATGAAAATCTTCCCCTTTCTGCTCAGTACGAGAAGGAAAATATACGGCTGTATGATCATCATCTTGTCCCATGAATATCAATTCCGTCTTTTGTCTACTTCACAACTCATTACGCATTCTCCGAGGTTCTGGCCGCTATTCATGAAATTTGCTGTATGTCCCCTCATGAATTTAGATTTCTTCCTTTCCAAAAAAAGCCCAAATTGATACCAAGGTGACACCTTCTACTTCCTCTGCAGCCTTGTCTCTGCTCTATCTCTGCAGGTCGTCGACCTTGGGGCTTGTTCTTAAAATAGACAAAAATCATGAAAGACATAAAAGTAAGATTTTGTCATAAAAATTAGTAAGAGTGACGGAAAACACGAGCAACCCAGATTGTGAAGAGTTAATAGTGATATAGATATTGGAACCAAGTCATCACATCTGTACTTCTACTTAAAGGGGAATGCGAATGGAAGGGGGTCACACATGCACTCTCTTCTCCATTCACTTTTATAGATGTTCTGATAATGGTCAGGTAAGTGTGATCGGGTATTTGGAATTCCCATAGAAGTAGCTGGAGAGAGTCGAGGAAGGAATGGCCAGTCGGGAGTTCAGGGAGTTACTTTTTCGAGATAAGTGCAGGTCCCAGATATAGGACTCTCATCTATCGGATATCCTGTGGATATGCCATACATTTTTGAGATGGAAAACCTATCATGTGGGTATTGTTATCAGTACTGGCTAAGTATTACCAGATATCATACCTCCTTTCCTTATCCCCCTTTTATCTTCCTTCCTCTTCTGTCCTCCTCTACCTTCTTCTCCTCTCTCCCACATTTCACCTTCTTTCTTCCTCTTCTGTCCATCTCTTAGTATCTCCCCGGCTCTTCTGCTCCTCTTCTCTCCCTCACCCCTCTTTTCCCTCTTCTCCTATGCCTTTCTCCCCCATCTTCTTCCATTCTCCTCTCTTCCCCATTTCTTCCTTCTCATTTCCCATCCTCCTGCCTCTTCACTTCTCTCCTCCTCTTCCCTTTCCTTATCTCCACTTCTCACCTCTATTCTTCTCTATTACACTCTCTAGTCTCCTCTCCTCTACCCCCTTGTTTTCTCTTCTCCTATGCCTTTCTCTTTTATCCCTCTCTTCTCCCATCTTCTGCCCTTCTCCTCTCTTCCCCATTTCTTTGTTCTCATCTCTTGTCTTTTCCTCCTGCCTCTAATCTTTTTTATTTCTCTCAGTATTACCTCTCACCTCTTCTATTCTTCTTTATCCTCCTTATCTCCAATCCTTTCCTCTACTTTTTCCTCCTTTCCCTCCCCCTCTCTTTCCCTCTTTTCCTTGCTTCTCTCCCATCTCTCTCCTCCCCTATTTTCATCCTTTCTTCCCCATTTCTTCCTTCTCTTTTCACCTCCCTCCTTTCCTCTCCTCCCCTCCTCTCTTCTCCTCCTCCTCTCCTTTCCTCTTCTCTCTCCTCTCTTCTCTCTCCTCCTCTCCTCCTCTCTCTCTCCTCTCTTCTCTCTCCCCTCTCCTCCTCTTCTCTCTCCTCTCTTCTTCTCTCTCCTCTCCTCCTTTTCTCTCATCATCTCTGCCTCTCCTTTTCTCTCTCCTCCCTCCTCTCCTCTCCTCTTCTCCTCTCCTCTCCTCTTCTCTTCTCTTCTCTTCTCCTCTCCTCCCTCCTCTCCTCCTCTCCTCTTCTCTCTCTCTTCTCTTCTCTTCTCTCTCCTCTTCTCCCCTCCTCTTCTCTCTCCTCTTCTCCTCTCCTCTCCTCCTTTTCTCCTCTCCTCCTTTCTCCTCTCCTCTTCTCTCTCCTCTCCTCCTCTCCTTTTCTCCTCTTCTCTCTCCTCTCCTCCCTCCTTTTCTCCTCTCCTCTTCTCTCTCCTCTCCTTTTCTCTTCTCTCTCCTCTCCTCCCCTCTTCTCTCTCCTCTTCTCCTCTTCTCTCTCCTCTCCTCTCTCTCTCCTCTTCTCTCTCCTCTCCTCTTCTCTCTCCTCTTCTCTCTCCTCTCCTACTCTCCTTTTCTCCTCTTCTCTCTCCTCTCCTTTCTCTCTTCTCTCTCCTCTCCTCCGCACCTCTTCTTTCTCCTCTTCTCCTCTTCTCTCTCCTCTCCTCTTCTCTCTCCTCTTCTCTTTTCTTCTCTTCTCCTCTCCTCTCTCCTCTCCTTTCCCTCTCTCACTTCTCTTTTCCCCTCTTCACCTATGCTTTCTCTCTAATCTTCTCTTATTCTATCCCTCTTTCCCTATCCCCTTCTGTCCCTGAAATTATATTATTGTATAATTATTATATATATATTACTAATAATCGGGCAAAGTGATTTGTGTAGCTCTCCCCTGTAGTAAGTTATATGCACATGCAAGAGGTATACATATGTATATAGTTTTATAGACTTAGGATCCCTTTAATAACTGCTTTCCTATAAGTTCATGTATAGTAGTTGCTCTTCCTCGCTGCAGCTTGGGTTGTGTGCACTGCGGGAGCTTGCAGCTTGTTAGAGATTATTAACACGAGGATATTTTGTTCCTCTCCAAACATTTTAATTAGCAGCAAATGAAATTTTCCTGATTTGTCGCTTCAGTCCAGGAACATTCGGGGCTGTAATATCTGTGCAGATGTGCTGGGAGGTAATGACATACCGCCACTGTGTCACATTGTACTGCAGGCTGCACGACACTACCAGTTTCAGCGGATAAAAGGCCTATTCAGAGCTGTGACAGTGTGCCGCAATGTGGTGGCCTGAGCTCAAATTCACACTGCTATTTTTATTAGCTGCTGAAGCAGTGGTGGAAATACTATGGGGCACGAAACCTTAGGGGGCCCGTGGACCAATGCTGCTTTATTTTTTATTAAATAGACCATTACCTGCTGGTAACAGGCCCTGTTTACTTACCGATCCCTGTTCCTGCTCACGGCCACTTCTCCCTCCCCTTCAGCCCTCCAGGGGGCCCCATGCGTCTCATATGACATCACTGACAGGGACGTGATATGGAACACACAGGGTCCCCTGGAGGGCTGAAGAGGAAGTGGAGGCGGCCATGAGCAGTAGTGGTGATGGGTAAGTAAGACCGTAGCAAGAGTATTTGTTGGATGCCTAGCGGTTTAGTTCGGACTGAACACGTCTAAACTGAAGCTGCTATTATTATACTCCGGGGTCTCTTCAGATCGAGTATAATCATTGGAGGCCCATAAAAACCAATGGTACTCATCTCCCTGGGCTCTGGTGGGGGTCTTCAGCCTCTTCAATGATATCACAGATGTCAAGTAACCCACTTCTGTGACGTCATTGAAGAGGCCCGAAGACCTGTGCCGGAGCCCAGAAGAGGTAAGTAGGACTGGTGGGTGGGGTGGTCTCATAAGCACAACCCCTGTCCATATGCTCTATATGTTTGTTATAACAGGGGGTCCCTATGTGGGCCAAATTGGAAAGTTGCTCAGTCAGCGCCCCAGGCAAAGCATTACTTTGAGCTACTTGGCCGCCATGTCCTCTATACCGCAACCACTGATCACCTACGAGATGACTAATCTTCGTATTTAGATTTTATTGTCCTTTTTCGCGCTTCCTGCTGCGAATCTTCCAACATAATAGAAAACATATGCAGGAAATTAAAGTTGTAGAAAATCCTAATGAGAAGCGATCGGCCTCAACTTGTAGCTGTCATTCTCCGTGACGGCAAGAAACCTTCTCCCACCGTCATCTTTGTTCTGGCAAACTAGGCCTAATGATGTGTCAGGCCGGGAGAGGATGGCGCGGCCTTTCATCTGACGCCGGGTAGTGCGGCTTGTACTTTCTTTTGACAGATATCTGAGATATTAGAATAAATCATGTAAAATATAGGGCAGTCAGAATGCCCTCGGAAAGAAGTCGGTTCAGCTTCCGTAGACGTTATTGTGAAGGTTTAGAGCGCGGTGCTGTCTGCGAGAGCGGGCTGGGTAGGCTATTCATGGAACTCATGTATTAACTCTTTCATGCCCAGGATACGCACAGGCTTATGGTCTTCTAGTGTGTTCCCTTCATTTTCCCATTCATTTTTTCCATCACCGCCTCTTAACCGGGCCCCTATACCTGCTGCTACCATTCTATTAACCCTTACAGTTATGTCTAGTCATGTCTTGCCAAAAGACATATATACAATACAAACAGACCATGCAGGGGGGCAATCTTGGGTTAGTCCTATCACCCTACTGGGTTGTAAGAAGCTCTGCAGGACTCCCCTCTGTAAGTCTTTTTGGCTAATAGTCATAGTCATGTTGCTAGGCTTGTTAAAGACTTGGATATTGACCTACAGGGTCATCAACCCTGGTGTGATGTCATCAACCCTGGGCCTCAGTGGTGAAGTAGGGTGGGGGACGTCTAGATCATGACTTTTGGGTCAAAATGTCATGACTTTGACGTCCCCCACATGACCTCCAAGGCCTGTGATTGGTCCAGGCCGCTAACATGGCAGGAGAGTCTGGAAGACGCCACCTAAAGAACACCAGACGCCATGATAGAGCCCAGTAGAGGTGAGGGAAGGTGAGTATAAGTGTTTTTTATTTTTTACACCTCTCCTGCACCTCTGAGAGACCCTGAGTAAAATAATAGCACCAAAATTATAAAACCTGTGGCTAAACCTTGCAAATATTTGCGAAACGAATGTCACCTGGTTCGCCTATCACTAGTAGCTGCCTATAGGTGGCACTAGAGAGTTAGAGTTCTTCCTTCTCTAGAGCTAATTTGCATAATTTTCCCATGTAGCATTGCCAATAAACCTCCATACACAGATAGGTCTCCTCAATGAGAACCAATACCAGTCCCAAAGCAAAGGAACTACAAGGCTAGTAAACAAGGGGGAGGGAACATTGCTCAAGGGTCCTCAAAAAGGGCTTTGTCTCATGGTTGCCTTCCCAGGTGTGTGTTCATGTACCAGGAAGCAAAACTATGTCCCACCCCCCGTCTTATACTGTATTGTAGTTTGCTGCAGGTTTTTGTTCTTTCTGAAAACAAAGAGGTCAGAAGAAGAAAGCGGATGTAATAATAGCTCTGCCGCTCCATGCAATTGAAAATTCAGCTTTCACATAAATTCTTTCTTGTTCGATGTATGAGAGCTTTCTAAACACCCTATTAAGATCCAGGATGTATTAACTCTTTCACTGGCAGAGCTCCTAAGACCTCAAGCACACAACAGATGCAACAGTCCATTTTATCAACCATTGTCACACGTTTCATCCATTTTCTTGCCATATGTCCATTTTTTAATGGTCATTTGTCATCCAATTTTTTTTCACTACTGGGTAAAAAACAGACAAATTTTATTGTCCCCCACCCCCAGAAATGTTAGGACCCCTATACTGTATCTGTATAGCAGCCCAAGAAATGTTGGTGCGTCACATTCTCGGCTCCCTGTGCCTAACAGGGGGGTTACTTGATTTTATTTCACAATGCACCCTAGTAACCCCATGTAAACCAGGCAATGCTGAGGTGTCATTGGCTGGTTTACTCCATGGGAGCAGACAACACTGGATCTAGATGGGTAGTATTTGTCCAGCCTTTTTAATAAACTGGTCAATGAGGGTCATGTGGGGGTGTCTTATTTCAATAAATATAGGCTAAAATAAAAAAAAATAGGCTGTCTCTAATCCCCGAGTTAAACCCTTTACCCACCACCATCAGGGGTGCTGGAAAAAGCTAGGTATGATCCACTGTCCGACTTTCTGGTTTTTTTACACTGGGAAAAAAAATCCTCATTTTTTCCCACCCTGATAAAGCCCGGCTGATACTGCTTTATAATATCTGTCTGGTTATGAAAAATAGGGAGACTCCATATTGTTCTATCTATTATACTTGAGACTGTCTCTCTATACTACAGACACTTGTATTAGGTCCCTCCTACTAAAACTGCAGAAAGTATAGGAAGATTGTACAAGAAAATTTGAGGATAACTTGGGAAGTGGTGCAAAATCCATAACACGCTTAGCCAAATATATTAGCCTCTCCCTGACCCCACCCACAACCCTCCTAGGAATACCCTTTTTATACCCAGGAACTCCCTTGATCCACCCACTTTGATGGTTCATTTTGCCCAAACTCCACCCCTTTTGACTTGGCCATGGTGCTTCCTGCCCATTTTTAGGGAGTATTGGCAACTATGCATTTATAGTGCTAGTCCCCTCCTATGGGGCAGAGGGTCCACACCCTGAGACTCCAGGACCTCTACATCCCCTATGGTTATACCTATGACCTCAGGATATAAACATGGTTACAGCTGAGAGTTTGCTACAATTATATCCATTTTATACAATGATTGTAGACCAAAAATTCCTTCAGATCTAGTCTTGAGGATTGATACAATTGTATCTGGTGTAGAAATTCTAAGGTTGGATTCAGACTAGCATTGGAGTTTCCAACTCCGCCACAGAATTTGCCTAAAATCGTTGGAGAGAAAAGTCCTGCAAGGACTTCTCTTTCTGCCGCTTTCAGTATAAAACCGGCAGAAACCCAGCAAATCCCGTTATAGTCTATGGGGTCCGTGGGTTTCCGCGTGTAACCGCTTTTTAAAC
The DNA here is from genome assembly GCA_947044405.1 of Leptodactylus fallax. Classification (NCBI taxonomy): domain Eukaryota; kingdom Metazoa; phylum Chordata; class Amphibia; order Anura; family Leptodactylidae; genus Leptodactylus; species Leptodactylus fallax. Next base: position 9,246 of record CAMRHE010001578.1, read on the forward strand.
ACACAGGGTCAATGTCTTTCATGTCCCCATGTGGACCCAAAGGATGGAAACCTGAATGCTAGTGTTAAGTTAGTGTCAGTGAGCTATGCGGCCTCAACTCCAGACTGATCCCTATTGCCTGCACTGATACATTGTAACAAAATATTTGTGCTGCTGATGTGTTTATCTCACAGACTGGATACAATAGTAACAAACCCTCTTCTGTGAGAAGTATCAGGTCTGTACACATTTTAGGCTTCTGGATGTAAACCTGGATGTCAGGTTTATTGAAACTATTGAGAGTTGAAAAATTACAAAAATTGCTACATTTTTTATTATGCACTGACCAATAAGGAGTTAAATCGGTTCAGAGACCTGTATTCGCTTCTCCTATCAGCAATTCCTAGTGATTTCATAGAAAAAGCCATTTTCGGCCACACAAGCTGTAAAGTGTTTTGTATATTCCTGCAATGAAATCCAATCAGCGCCGAAAAATATCACCTACGAACAAATAAACCATCTGCAATACTTGAGCCGAACACATCCCCATCTGCTGCTATGTAGCACAGCTGTGTTTGTAGCTTAGCGAAATCTAAAGGGCTCATCCACGGCTACAGGATTGTTATGTATCGTCTTATTTACTCCCTCCTGCAACTTCTCTTAAAGGCATTTTATAAAGCTTCAGCTCTGTATAATGAAAAGTTGTGCAACTTTCTTATACACTTTATGTTTCAATTCTTCACCATTTTCCAGACCTCTGCTTGCTGTCAGTGACAGTGAACCCTCTTGGTCAGAGGCAGTAACCCAGTACATAGCTAGTCCTAGACAATGCTCTGTGAGCTAATCAACCTGGACTGCAGACTGTTACATTGTAACAAACTTCCAGAGAGATTTCTACAGCAGCTGCTAATGTATCCAGTCTAGACAATGCTCCGTGAGCTCAACAGCTAGCAGTGAGATTTGTGCAGCTGGTGCTGATGTGTTTAGCTCACAGAGCATTGTCTACACTGGATACACTTGTATCTATAGACTACAAACCCTGTACATAGCTGAATAGTGGATTCATCTGTATCCATTCAAGACAGTGCTCTGTCTGCAGGAAATAAGGGCAGAAATGTGTGGAGGGGGCAGGCTGTAGATTGGAGATTATGGGTGGGGTGGTGGCAAAAGATTAGGACAGGGAAGGCAGAGAAGGATGTTGCAGTAGTCTGGGTGGGATATGATGAGGACACGTATGAGCATTCTGGTTGGGGTCCTTCATTACTCCTATGTAGTGGATACTATTTGACAATTGAAGACATGACTGTAGGGGGATCAGAGGTTTTTACGTGCACAAGGCTTGGTGATTTAGGGGGTCAATATTATAAATGTCCCAGGAGGACCCTGGAATGTATTTTGGATTAGGGCCCAGAAGTTCTACTGTGACAATCCCTGGAGTCCGCGGCCTGTACGTCTTCCAGCTTTAGTATCATGAATTATGTGAACAGGCGGATTGATGTATAATTGCTTAAAGTTGTTCTGCGCCTCTCGCTTCTCCGAAATTGAAAGAATATATGAAATTTTAATCTGCTCCCCTCGTAACATTTGGCTGCAGCTGCTGAATTAATCCTAACCAGCTGTGTTATCCAAAAAATGCTGCAAAAGAGCCAAAAAGGAGAAGAAGCAGAAAAGCAAAATGAAGAACAAGACCTCCTGTATCCTCGTCTTCTATCATCCTCAATCTACTAGTCAACGTGAGGATGTCCTAAGACTTGTCCAAAAATGAGAAGAATATCTAATGGTCTTCAGATGATCTTTTTTGGTACAGGGGATGTTTCTTATATTGGGAAATTCTTTCAACTTCTGCAGGAATCTAACTGGTTAATTTTTTATTTTATTTCTAACACGTGCATTCGATTACACCAACCATGCATGATAATGTAGTTGGGCTGATATCTAATGTCTATGACTAGTTGGCCACCTGCAGGCAATGGACACTGTAGCCAACTCAAGATTCAGATCATGTGGTCTACATCTCCCCCATTTTTCATTAGCCGCTCCTCAATCCATTCATTGGCTACCTATCGCCTAGCGAATAGAGTTCAAATTACTAACGCTGACATACAAAGCCATCCACAACCTGTCCCCTCCATATATCTCTGACCTAATCTCCCGCTACCTGCCCGCACGTAACCTCCGATCCTCCAAAGACCTCCTACTCCGCTCTGCTCTTATCCGCTCTTCACACAATCGTCTCCATACTCTAGAACTCACCACCACAATGACACATCAGACTGTCCCCCATAATCACAAGCTTTAAGAAGAACTTGAAGACTCACCTATTCAGGAAGGCCTACAACCTCCAATAACACTACTGTCACCACACCACCACCTGTACAGCCTCTACCCCCACCTTCTGTCTCTATCCCTCTTCCCTCATAGACTGTAAGCCCTTGCTGGCAGTGCCTTCAATCCCACTGTGCCAGTGATCACTGTTAGTATTGTACTTGTTTTGTGTATTGTATGTAAACCCTCAAAGGTACAACTATAAAATTACTAATAATACTAATAATTAAAGATGGGCGAACCCCAGAAGATTTATTCTGTCCTGTATGTGGACAAAGCAAATCCCTGAACTTGTTCGGATAGAACCAGAAGGGAAATTATTACACTGTTATAACAGGTAGACATTGTCAGGGATCCTAGGAACCGATCTATAAAACATAGTGTATAACACTGTCAGGGCTCCTAGGAACCTATCTATAAAACATAGTGTAGAACACTGTCAGGGCTCTTAGGAACCTATCTATAAACCATAGTGTATAACACTGTCAGGGCTCCTAGGAACCTATCTATAAAACATAGTGTAGAACACTGTCAGGGCTCCTAGGAACATATCTATAAAACATAGTGTATAACACTGTCAGGGCTCCTAGGAACCTATCTATAAAACATAGTGTAGAACACTGTCAGGGCTCTTAGGAACCTATCTATAAACCATAGTGTATAACACTGTCAGGGCTCCTAGGAACCTATCTATAAAACATAGTGTAGAACACTGTCAGGGCTCCTAGGAACATATCTATAAAACATAGTGTATAACACTGTCAGGGCTCCTAGGAACCTATCTATAAAACATAGTGTAGAACACTGTCAGGGCTCCTAGGAACCTATCTATAAAACATAGTGTAGAACACTGTCAGGGCTCCTAGGAACCTATCTATAAAACATAGTGTATGACACTGTCAGGGCTCCTAGAAACCTATCCATAAAACATAGTGTAGAACACTGTCAGGGCTCCTAGGAACCTATCTATAAAACATAGTGTAGAACACTGTCAGGGCTTCTAGGAACCGATCTGTAAAACATAGTGTATAATACTGTCAGGACTACTAGGAACCTATCTATAAAACATAGTGTAGAACACTGTCAGGGCTCCTAGGAACCTATCTATAAAACATAGTGTATAATACTGTCAGGGCTCCTAGGAACCTATCTATAAAACATAGTGTAGAACACTGTCAGGGCTCCTAGGAACATATCTATAAAACATAGTGTATAACACTGTCAGGGCTCCTAGGAACCTATCTATAAAACATAGTGTAGAACACTGTCAGGGCTCCTAGGAACCTATCTATAAAACATAGTGTAGAACACTGTCAGGGCTCCTAGGAACCTATCTATAAAACATAGTGTATAACACTGTCAGGGCTCTTAGGAACCTATCTATAAAACATAGTGTATAACACTGTCGGGGCTCCTAGGAATTATGCCCAATAGTGGCCCCTGCACTCAGTATTATGCAGCATAGTGGCCCCTGCACACAGTATTATGCCCAATAGTGGCCCCTGCACACAGTATTATGCCCCATAGTGGCCCCTGCACACAGTATTATGCTCCATAGTGGCCCCTACACACAGTATTATGCCCCATAGTGGCCCCTGCACACTGTATCATGCCCCATAGTGGCCGCTGCACATAGTATCATGCTGCATAGTGGCCCCTGCACACAGTATTATGCCCCATAGTGGCCCCTGCACTCAGTATTATGCAGCATAGTGGCCCCTGCACACAGTATTATGCCCCATAGTGGCCCCTGCACACAGTATTATGCCCCATAGGGCCCCCTGCACACAGTATTATGCCCCATAGTGGCCCCTGCACACTGTATCATGCCCCATAGTGGCCCCTGCACACAGTATTATGCCCCATAGTGGCCCCTGCACTCAGTATTATGCCCCATAGTGGCCCCTGCACATAGTATTATGCGCCATAGTGGACCATCCATGAACGATTATTATACTCTGGGGTCTTTTCAGACCCCAGAGTATAATGATCGGAGACCAGGGGAGGATACAAACATAAAAAAACACTGTAACTTGCCTCTCCCTGCCTCCGATGCACTCCGGTGCGCTACTTCAGGCATCTTCAATGTTGGTCCAGATCTTGCATGATCCAGGCCGGCGTCGTGACGCATAATGACGTCGGCTGACGTCTGGGACGTCACCAAACAGGCCTGAAGCCTGTTGGAGCGCAGGAGATGTGAGTTACAGTGTTTTTTATGTTCCCTTACCTCCCCTGGGCCCCCGATCTTCTGAAAAGACCCCCGAGTATAATGATAGCAGTGTGTTTGGGGTTCCCTTAATGCTCCGGGCCCTGTGGCAGCTGCTACCGCTGCTACCCCGGTATTTATGCCCCTGGGTAAACCCTAGAGCACCAAGAAATACAGTAGGCTGGTGGTAGTGGAGGCACCTAGAGATTGAAGGCCCCAGAACAGTAGCCCCTTTTGTCCTTCTTACAATTTGCCACTGGGGGGCGCTCCTCAGGTTTGTTGAACTGAATTGGTCACAGTCCAAAGGAAGGTTGAAGGAAAGTTCAAGACCTTGTATAGAACCCGAAGGAAACTTCTCATCTCCTTAAATTATTTCATATTAAATGAATTCTCTGAAATAAATTTGACTTGATGGCGACAGATAGAAAATAAAACTTGCGCACAGACACGGTAATCCTCGGTTGGTTCTTCATTTTACTTGGTGTCAATATAAAGCATAAAAGATGGTGAGAGAAAATGGAAGACATAAACCGCAGAGCCCGATTAGAGTTTCTTTATGTGTCTTTATATGGCGCTTCCGAAACGATGAAGATAATTACTTATAATATTCTACGTACGTGTCCAAGATCTAAAATATGAAGAAAGAAAGAGACAGCAAATTAACCCCTTCTTGTCTTGTACTACGAGGGGAGGTGTGATTTAAGTGTATAGCACCAAGCTCAAGTGGACAGAGCCATAAATAGAGTTAGGCTTGAAGTCCTTAAAGAGGACCTCTCACCGCCTCTACCAAGTCCTGGTGCCGCGCCACTGATTCCAGCACAGTTGGAATCAATTCAAGACGTTTTGGAGTTAGATAAGTTATTTGCTTGGTCTTGGGCCAGAACAGACAAGGGGGCATGATTCTGAGCTCTATAACACTGTCTTCCTCTGATTGGACAGTGTCATAGAGCTCTGTGTCACGCCCCTTTGTCTGTTCATGCCTGAGACCGCCCACTTCACAATAGAGAACCTAATTAATATATCAAGCAAAAAAACTAATTGGGTTAGAGAAAAAAAATTCCACCTAGTAGTGACGTTCAAGGCCACATTTGCCAGGGAGGCAAGATGAGTATCTCGCCTCAGGCAGCGGATTGCCGAGTCCCTGAGGGATCTGCTCTGAGAGTATTTGTTGGGTGAACGTCTGAAACATAACTGCTATTATTATACTCTGAGGCCTCAGCAGTTGCTTGAGAAGGACCAGTGATGTCTATCACACACTGCTGTGGCGGAATGGGCTGCCAGGGACAGGTATATCTTTTTATGTTATACCTGCCTCTAACTCCTTCCTGGGTAACCCCTTTAAGCTGCGCACTGAAGCTGGGTGTATGTCCCTGGCCTCTTTTAATCACTGCGCATGCGCCGGTGGCTCAGTGACTTATCTCCAGTGGCTTCAGTACTGAGTGGCGCACATACAGTGGTAACCAAACCTAATTTTCGAACTACAGGGGGGAAATTAGAAATTTCAATTTTCGCCTCAGGAAGCAGAAAAGCTAGAATCGGCTCTGGTGGCCGTATAAGATATTACAACTGCATCGGGTGATTATATATTCCAGTTCACTAATAAGCTTACTTTTTTTTTTTTATTTAAAAAATCATGCAAACCCCCCTCCCAAAATTGACCTTTTTGTCCCCTATCAAGTGCTTTATTATTGGGAAAAATTAAATATAGAAAATTAATATAGAAAAGTTTTTTAAAAAAATGCCAGAAATGCTTGTTTTTTTGGGGTTTTTTTTTAGTTCCACCTCCCAGAAATGTGAAATAAAAGGTTGTATGTTTCCCAAAATGGGACCAATGAATATGTCGGCTCATCCCACAAAAAACAAGCCCCACTGCTGAAAAAATGAAAAAGGATATAGAGACACAAGACAATTTTTTATTTTTTTTTATTAAAAACCTAAAAAATTACATATTTGGCATCACTGTATTCGTGCTTTTCCACAAGATGGAGGTAACATCATTTATACGGTATGGTGACATCATAAAAATGGAATCCAAAACCCAAAAATTTTAAAATTTTTATTACTGTTACCTCTTCAAAAAAAAAAAAAGAAGTTAATAAAAGTTTTCAAATACATTATGGGGGTGGTAATAAAAATTGCACCCATCCTGCAAAAAGTAAGCCAGGGGAAAAATAAAAGGTTACGGCTCTTGGAAGGCGAGGACACAAAATGAAAAATTTTTTACATCTTGAAGGACAAACCTGGCTGTGACATTAAAGGGTTAAGTCCCGGCACATCCGACGACCTGGCCGGACTGGGTAAACCAGATAGTTTCCCTTTAACCGGCTTTGCCGTCTCGTATGTCAGCAGCGGGGCTGAAAATGATTAAGAAGGAATTACGGTAATGAGATTTTTCTAAAGAACTGGTAATGATGGCGCTGACAGAAGGGAATAAGAACTTCCGGAAAGACGGAGAAACTTCTAGCACTGAATAGGCCGGAATCTCGCAGTTGGCAGCCGTAGACCCGCTTTATTGCCGGCACTTGATAGTTTGGGGATTAATTGAATTGAAGCCGATGGTTTTTATAATCAAGGTTCTTGTGTTCATCTAGTTTCCCAGGAATATAATGACGGTGAACATAATGGACTGACACAATGGACTGAATGGAGCACAAGATGCAGGAATGTAAATCATGGCTAATATGAAAGTGATAGGTCGCTAAGGTATCACCCATGGGAATCGGGGAAAAGACTGCAATTCACTAAAGAGTCCGATAGATTGCGTCACTCTGCTCACATGCAACAATATGGAGGAAAATATTACTGGTGGCCCCACTGTACAAAATAGGCCACATCCTGCAGAGGGCAGTAGAGGTCCTGGGGCATCTTCACCTTTCTACAATCCCGCACTTGTTGAACTTGCTGATGACTTATAATGATGGCGGGGGGGAGTATTTTTTAGGATCTCTCTTGCCTTGGAGGACCAAGCCTACAGTATATGCCGATTACATGGACAATCCATTGATTTCCATAGACATCATGTAATGCTTCATTTCCCCTGTGGTGGCGCTGCAGGGAAATGAAACACTTACTGCACACATTACACAAATCATAACTGATGGCTGGAGATCTAATAGCAGGAAATCATGTGATCAGCTGACCATCGGGGGGGAGGGCTCATATAACAAGAAGAAATGGCTAAATTGATTAACCCCTTCATGTCCGCCCCCCTAATCCTTTATTCTTATGGTTCTTAGAGATCTTGGAAATTGAGCAGGTGTGAAGCTGACCCTAGTGTGGGCATCCATTGTCCTCACCAGGACTCTCCAGCACTCCTATCGGTGAGACTGAAGGTGGATCCTTTAAAAATCAATAGGATCCGTCAACAGAAATCTCATATCATGGCAAGCTTAAAAGGAATGTGTCGCCATTTTTTAATTTTTATATTAAAAGAAGAAATTTATCACTTTTTTTCTAATCTGTCCTTATTTTCTGATTGTAGATTTGGCTTCAACCTTACTTTAATGGATGATGATGTCCATGTGGTTGAGGCAAGCTGTGGGTCCGTGAGCCCCACCACGCACCAGAGTGCCCAGGCCTCCTTCATTTTAGGTGGAGTTCCCCTTTAAATCATAAAATTAATTAGTCCTTCCTGTTAATTTCTTTTATTCTTTCATGTTTACAAAGAGAAGAGAAAATCCTGATTAGAATCTGCTGTAACATTTGTCTACAATTTTCTCTCCGCAATATCCCACGGGTACAGCGTCCTGCCAGCTTTGTGGCGCTGCCAACTGGGCACGAATTCAATACAGAAAATGATATCAGATACATATCTGCATGAACGAAACAAGCAGTACACAGTCAGGTACCGTCACATGATCCCTATGTTCATTTAAAGGAACACTCCATGCATAGCTGATGCACAGCGGGGTGCATACAGGGATTGAGGGGGCGGAGCATGGCTAATGTCTTCTGGGGTCTTGCTGTACCCTGTCAGGCCCGAAACTAGAATTACACAGTAAAGTGTTCCTTTAAGAAGGCTTTGCACTTTTCCGATCTTACAGGACAGGATAGTTTTATGCAAATTTTCATAATTAGTTCAAAGGCCTAGTAAAAATGTAAAAATGCTTTAATTGTCAAAATAATGCCCTCTTCTCTGACATCACTTCCTGCTCTCCAGGTATTGACTGAAGCTGCACTTCACAGACTTCCTGCACTGCCCACCTTTGTCATCTGTGACATCACTTCAGGTTCTTTGGATATTGGCTAAAGTGGCACCTCAAAGATTTTCCGTATTGACTGCCACTGGATGTAATCTGTGACATCACTTCCTGCTTTCCATCGATTGGCTGAAGCTGCGCCTTACAGACTTCCTGTACTGCCCACTCATGTAATCTGTGACATCACTTTCATCTCTCCAGATATTGGCTAAAGTTGCACCTCAAAGACTTTTCATACTGATTGCCACTGGATGTAATCTGTGACATCACTTCCTGCTTTCCACATATTGGCTAAAGCTGCGCCTTACAGACTTCCTGTACTGCCCACCCATATAATCTGTGACATCACTTCCTTCTCTCCAGATATTGGCTGAAGCTGCACCTTACAGACTTCCTGTACTGCCCACTCGTGTCATCTGTGACATCACTTCCGTCTCTCCAGAAATTGGCTAAAGCTGCATCTCATAGACTTTCCATACTGATTGTCACTGGATGTAATCTGTGACATCACTTCCTGCTTTCCAGATATTGGCTGAAGCTGCAGTGTATAGACTTCCTGTATTGCTCACCCATGTAATCTGTGACATCACTTCCTGCTCCACAGCTATTGGCTGAATCTGCAGTCACATATTTCCTGTTCCACCCACCTCCTACATGCACTCTGTACATAATACTGGTATATACTTGGATCAGATTCCTCCAGAATGTCCGGGAGGTTCTCAAAAAGGATGACCCCCTGGACTCCCAGAAAGACAAGCAAATCTTTTGGGCCGCTGGGCTAGCAGTCATTTTATATGTGACTTCGGCACTTTATATGTTGGTCATATCTGAAAAAGGGGAATATTTTGTGCCAACATCAAAAGAAAGGGGGCATGGTGATGCTAAAAAAATGGCATTGTCAATGTCCAGAAGGGGATGTGACCATGTCCACAGGGGACACTGCCTTGTCCAAAAATTTCACAATGTTGACAAGTATGTTTTAGCTGTGACCTCCTGAAATCTGAACAGAAAACGGAAAGAACAGCCTGAGATAGAGCAGAAAGTCAGTATTACCCATGTTATGGGCTGGGCAAAACAGGAAGTCTGTGAGGTGCAGTTTCAGCCAATGGCAGCACAACAGGAAGTGATGTCAGAGAAGGGGCGTGGTTCTCCTCAACAGCTCTGGGACTTAACTGTCTGGACTTTCAATTTAAACCAAAATGTTGTTCAAAACTGGACTTTCCCTTTAAGTTACTTTGTGTCAGGTATTTCTAATGTTGTTTTCGAAGAGTCTTATATAAACTCTATTTTTTTTCCCCTTTTTTTTTTTGCAGTAACTTCAAAGATGGAAGAATCTTTAATCCTCTGTCCGTGATTGATAATCCTCTGCAAACCAGCGGACGTTCCTGGAAACTGAAATCAGACGTTCTCTTATCTGTTCCATCTGCAGCTGATTCACAAGGAGATTTTAAAAAACATGATCCAGGAAGGTTGAAGGCTCTGAGACGCTGGAGCTTTGATGTCCAGGAGCGCAGCTCTGAAGAAAACTCTACAAAGTAAGAGTCAAGAGCGGAGTCATTCACATGTAGCGTTCAACCTCAGAGTCAGGCCTAAGGAAGGAAATGAGTCCGAAAATAACTTTAATGTAATTATTTCTTAATATGACTTTATAGAGGTTGGAGCCACCTGCTGAGGATGCCTGCTAACTGCTCCCTACAGCTCTACTGCTGACTGCTCCCTACAGCTCTACTGCTGACTGCTCCTTACAGCTCTACTACTGCTGACTGCTCCCTACAGCTCTACTGCTGACTGCTCCCCACAGCTCTACTGCTAATACTGATAACTGCTCCCTACAGCTCTACTGCTGACTGCTCCCTACAGCTCTACTGCTGACTGCTCCTTACAGCTCTACTACTGCTGACTGCTCCCTACAGCTCTACTGCTGACTGCTCCCTACAGCTCTACTGCTAATACTGATAACTGCTCCCTACAGCTCTACTGCTGCTGACTGCTCCTTACAGCTCTACTACTGCTGACTGCTCCCTACAGCTCTACTGCTGACTGCTCCCTACAGCTCTACTGCTGACTGCTCCCTACAGCTCTACTGCTGACTGCTCCCTACAGCTCTACTACTGCTGACTGCTCCCTACAGCTCTACTGCTGACTGCTTACTACAGCTCTACTGCTGCTGATTGCTCCCTACAGCTCTAGAGCTGCTGACTGCTCCCTACAGCTCTACTGCTGCTGACTGCTCCCTACAGCTCTACTGCTGACTGCTCCCTACAGCTCTACTGCTAACTGCTCCCTACAACTCTACTGCTGCTGACTGCTCCCTACAGCTCTACTGCTGACTGATTACTACAGCTCTACAGCTGCTGACTGCTCCTTACATCTCTACTGCTGACTGCTCCCTACAGCTCTACTGCTGACTGCTCCCTACAGCTCTACTGCTAACTGCTGCTTACAGCTCTACTGCTAACTGCTCCCTACAGCTCTACTGCTGACTGCTTACTACAGCTCTACAGCTGCTGACTGCTCCCTACATCTCTGCTGCTGACTGCTCCCTACAGCTCTACTGCTGACTGCTCCCTACAGCTCTACTGCTGACTGCTCCCTACAGCTCTACTGCTGACTGCTCTCTACAGCTCTACTGCTGCTGACTGCTCCTTACATCTCTACTGCTGCTGACTGCTCCTTATATGTCTACTGCTGACTGCTCCCTACAGCTCTACTGCTGACTGCTTACTACAGCTCTACTGCTGCTGACTGCTCCCTACAGCTCTAGAGCTGCTGACTGCTCCCTACAGCTCTACTGCTGCTGACTGCTCCCTACAGCTCTACTGCTGCTGACTGCTCCCTACAGCTCTACTGCTGACTGCTCCCTACAGCTCTACTGCTAACTGCTCCCTACAACTCTACTGCTGCTGACTGCTCCTTACATCTCTACTGCTGACTGCTCCCTACAGCTCTACTGCTGACTGCTCCCTACAGCTCTACTGCTGACTGCTGCTTACAGCTCTACTGCTAACTGCTCCCTACAGCTCTACTGCTGACTGCTTACTACAGCTCTACAGCTGCTGACTGCTCCCTACATCTCTGCTGCTGACTGCTCCCTACAGCTCTACTGCTGACTGCTCCCTACAGCTCTACTGCTAACTGCTCCCTACAACTCTACTGCTGCTGACTGCTCCTTACATCTCTACTGCTGACTGCTCCCTACAGCTCTACTGCTGACTGCTGCTTACAGCTCTACTGCTAACTGCTCCCTACAGCTCTACTGCTGACTGCTTACTACAACTCTACAGCTGCTGACTGCTCCCTACATCTCTGCTGCTGACTGCTCCCTCACTGCCTGCTCCCTACAGCTTACTGCTGACTGCTCCCTACAGCTCTACTGCTGACTGCTCTCTACAGCTCTACTGCTGCTGACTGCTCCTTACATCTCTACTGCTGCTGACTGCTCCTTATATGTCTACTGCTGACTGCTCCCTACAGCTCTACTGCTGACTGCTCCCTACAGCTCTACTGCTAATACTGATAACTCCCTACAGCCTACGCTGCTGACTGCTCCCTACAGCTCTACTGCTGACTGCTTACTACAGCTCTACAGCTGCTGACTGCTCCTACATCTCACTGCTGACTGCTCCCTACAGCTCTACTGCTATACTGTACTGCTCCCTACAGCTCTACTGCTGCTAACTGCTCCCTACAGCTCTACTGCTGACTGCTCCTACCTCTGCTGCTGACGCTCCCTCCAGCTCTACTGCTGACTGCTCCCTACAGCTCTACTGCTGACTGCTCCCTACAGCTCTACTGCTGACTGCTCTCTACAGCTCTACTGCTGCTGACTGCTCCTTACATCTCTACTGCTGCTGACTGCTCCTTATATGTCTACTGCTGACTGCTCCCTACAGCTCTACTGCTGACTGCTCCCCTACAGCTCTGCTGCTAATACTGATAACTTTTCCCTACAGCTCTACTGCTGCTGACTGCTCCCCTACAGCTCTACTGCTGACTGCTTACTACAGCTCTACAGCTGCTGACTGCTCCTTACAGCTCTACTGCTGACTGCTCCCTACAGCTCTACTGCTAATACTGATAACTGCTCCCTACAGCTCTACTGCTGCTAACTGCTCCCTACAGCTCTACTGCTGACTGCTCCCTACATCTCTGCTGCTGACTGCTCCCTACAGCTCTACTGCTGACTGCTCCCTACAGCTCTACTGCTGACTGCTCCCTACAGCTCTAATGCTGACTGCTCCCTACAGCTCTACTGCTCACTGCTCCCTACAGCTCTACTACTGACTGCTCTCTACAGCTCTAATGCTGACTGCTCCCTACAGCTCTAATGCTGCTGACTGCTCCCTACAGCTCTACTGCTGACTGCTCCCTACAGCTCTACTGCTGACTGCTCCCTACAGCTCTACTGCTGCTGACTGCTTCATACAGCTGTTCATGGCTCCTATATACATGGCTGCTATATACATGGATCCTGTACATAACTGGTATATACATGACTCCTGTACACAGCTCCTATATACATGGCTCCTGTACATGGTTCCTATATATATGGCTCCTGTACATGGCTCCTACACATGTGGACAAAATTGTTGGTCCCCTCGTTTAATGAAAGAAAAACCCACAATGGTCACAGAAATAACTTGAATCTGACAAAAGTAATAATATCTAAAAATTCTATGAAAATGAACAAATGAAAGTCAGACATTGCTTTCCAGCCAGGCTTCAACATGAAACAGACCTGGACAGAAATGATGGTTCCCTTAACTTAATATTTTGTTGCACAACCTTTTGAGGCAATCCCTGCAATCAAACGATTCCTGTAACTGTCAATGAGACTTCTGCACCTCTCAGCAGGTATTTTGGCCACTCCTCATGAGCAAACTGCTCCAGTTGTCTCGGGTGTGAAGGGTGCCTTTTCCAGACGGCATGTTTCAGCTCCTTCCAAAGATGCTCAATAGGATTTAGGTCAGGGCTCATAGAAGGCCACTTCAGAATAGTCCAATGTTTTCCTCTTAGCCATTCTTGGGTGTTTTTAGCTGTGTGTTTTGGGTCATTATCCTGTTACAAGACCCATGACCTGCGACTGAGACCAAGCTTTCTGACACTGGGCAGCACATTTCTCTCTACAATCCCTTGATAGTCTTGAGATTTCATTGTACCCTGCACAGATTCAAGACACCCTGTGCCAGATGCAGCAAAGCAGCCCCAGAACATAACAGAGCCTCCTCCATGTGTCACAGTAGGGACAGTGTTCTTTTCAAGATAGGCTTCATTTTTCCATCTATGAACATAGAGCTGATGTGCCTTGCCAAAAATTTCCATTTTTGTCTCATCTGTCCATAGGACATTCTCCCAGAATCTTTGTGGCTTGTCATAGAATTTTTATATATTATTACTTTTGTCAGATTCAAGTTATTTCTGTGACCATTGTGGGGTTTTCTTTCATTAAACGAGGGAGGGGACCAACAATTTTGTCCACGTGTGTATATACATGGCTCCTATACATGGCTCCTATACACATGCCTCCTATATACATGGCTCCTCTATACGTGACTCCTCTACATGGTTCCTATATACATGACTCCTATACACGACTCCTATATACATGGCTTCTGTACATGGCTCCTATATACACCTGAATGTGGCTTCTATAGGGACAATACCATGTGACATGAGACCCTATGTATTTACCCTATGTATCACATCATACATTTCCAACGTGAGACCCCCTATTGGACCCCATCATGGGGCAGTTTGTGAATGAGTGTAATATGTTGTTTAGTGTTGCGGCTCCTATCCTTCCTCATCACACTTCTATTATTTGCTTCCTATATAGCAGTGCTGCCCTCTACTGGCATCATCAAGCTACTCTGCATTAGTCAGGGTACTGACTGTACTTGTACATATAGGGCTAAGGCAGTAAACGTCACCTATGCCCTAGGTAAAGGATAGCCTGACTGACGCAGCAGCACCCCCACAGTCTGTCTGGTCACACATGGACATTGCATGGAACGGTTTTCTATTCTACGGCAATTAATCACATGTTTCCAATAGACTTTGGGTTTCAGTTTCTTGCTATGTGTTTACCTTCAGAGACCAAGCCTTGTACAGCCCTAACACTTCTCACAGCTGAGATTTTGCTACATTTGCATCATCTGTGAGCTACACAACCTTGACCCCATTCTGATACATTTTACCTGCACTGTTACATTGTATCAGGACAGGAGAGAGACTTGGCTGATGTTGTGTTTAGCTCACAGAGCATTGTCTAGACGGGAGGCTATGGGATTTTTATGCTGACCTCGCCACTTTCCAAAAAGGAAAGGGGGTGCTCTGCTTTGTAAATAGGGCACTGTTATGGGGGTACTCTGGAGCTTATGGGGATGAATTTAAACTTTTTAAAGGTACTTTGTTATAGAGAAGCTCTAGAGCTGATAATGGGGAACCCTGGCACTACTCAAAGGGAACTGTTATGAAACGTTCATAGGGAACTTTTATAGGGTGTAATGTTATGGGGGTGCCCTGCAACTGTTATTGGGTCATGTTGGGTCACCATCATAGAGGAAGTATCTGTAACTGCGATGTGGGAACACTCTGGAACTTTTATTGGGACACTTTGTCACTGTTTAAAGGTCACTGATATGGGGGTACTGGTATAGTTATGGGGATGATTTAGAACTGTTATTAAGGGGACACCCTTAGACTGTTAAAGAGGCACTGTTATGGAGGAACTTTTGTAGGGGTAATGATATGGGGGTGTTCTGTAAGTGTTATTGGGACAATGTAGGACTATCATAGAGACACTATTTGTAACTGTGGTTTGGGGACACACTAGGACTTGTATAGGGGCACTATTATCAAGCTGTTCTGTTATGGGAGTGCTCTGGAACTATTACAGAGGTACTGTTATGGGGGGTTTAGGGTTATGTGATGGGGCACTGCCTGTAATTGTTATGGAGACACTCTGTGACTTGCATTGCACTATTATGGAGGTCATCTGGAATTGTCATAGAGAAACACTTATAAAGCAGACTCTGCCATAGGGGCACTGTCTGGAAATGTTATGGGGACACTCTGGAACGTACACAGGGACTCTGTTATCATTGTGCTCGATTATGAGAGTGCTTTGGCCCTGTCCTAGAGATACTGTACTCTAGAAATTGACTCTTCATATGAACACTTTTTGAAACAGTTACAGGGGCAACTAGGACATGTTTTTGGGACATTGTTATTGTGCTCCTCTATTATGGGGATCCTATGGGACTGTCCTAGAGGCACTGTCAGATGCAAACCTTCGTACTTCCCATTTGCCAAACCTTCCCCTACTGTAAGTAAAGAAGCCGATACAAAAATTCTAAATCAAAAAATGATATATAAATAAGGGTAAGTGGAGTTCAATGTCGAAGACATGATGGGAGTGATCCCCTTGTAGCTGGGTAATGGGCCCCCGGAGGATTTGGGTGCAGATCTGGTCCTGGTTACATGATGTGTTTTTAGTTCCTCCCATCAGCAGAGATCATAAAATAATAAAACACAAACCTCGAAAATGGGAAACAGACCTGGAAACCCGGCCAAATACAAGAGCAGTGATCTCACAGGAGGGAACATCTGCTGCCCGGGTCACAGGACTACGCCCAGATCACCGCGCATTATAAACTGAGCGCAGCCCCGGAGACCTGTTACTAAGTCCTGCGAGGAAATGACACAAGACTGAAAACTGCTCCATAGTACATGCAAGATCTGACAATACCCATAGCAAGGACGAAGATATTACAAGATTTAAAGGGACACTGCATATATATTCTTAGTTCTATGTGTTCTATGTAATAGAAAAGTTACACTGAGAAAAAAATAACACACCCAGATAAAAATGTTGGATTGCTGCAAAACTATTGTACATAAAGAGGCTCTCAGAGGCTACTTTTGGGTAGTGTACCTCTTGATGAGAGATCGGTGACTGCTATGATGCACTTGGAGACATTTTGCCCAGTTAACAGTCTTTGGGAGGGGGTGAGAGAAGGGCTAAGGAGGTGTAAGAAGGTGTCGGGCAATGGTTACGTGAGGGTACACACATGGTGTACAGTAGAAATGAATAACCTGATTCATTAGGAACGTGGTTCGACCTGAATGTTCCAAGTTGTTCACTTTTTAACAAAACTGGACAAATGCTAATTTGTCTAGGATGAACCAAAAATGGCCAAAACCACATGTATTGAGCAGGGACAATACAGAAGAGACACGAGACTTGTGGGTCAGTGAAACGTTCTAGCACCACCTGACATCAGCTGACAGCTTCTCAGCCAATAGACAGTGATATGTGGACACCTTACAGTGCTGATGTCATATACACTGTATATAAGGTGCTGTAAGCATGAACACGAAGCATTACATTAATGGTGGAGATAGTGAAGGATCTGTGATTCATCTCACTGCATCCTGAGCACTCAGTACTGAAAAGCTGAGAATTAGAGAATATTAGGATATCATAGATATTAGGAGTGAAGGAAGAAAATCTGTGCTGCTGTTGTGAGCCTGACCGCAGCATTGCTGCAGTAATACATAGACAAAGAACAGTTAACCCTTTCATTGCCAATAATCTAATTTTGTCTGTCTGTTGGGCAATAGAGCAGTTTCATCTGTCTACAGAGTGTTTAAACATAGCTTTTACTGAAAGTCCATCCTTTTAGTGAAACACATTTTGTTAAGGGTTTTTTTGTGTAAGAGTTTACATTTTTTTCATTAAATACGTATAAACTACTGTTATAACCCAATATACAGTCTCGCAGCCTGTGCCGAAACATTTTAACAGTGAAAAAATACAAGCTGACTGACGCAGTTCAGTCTTATACTCACTGACCTGGTCACTCATTTAGTACTTTGCTATTTTTCTTGAAATAGTTTTATATAAAAAAAAAAAATAAATAGAAAAGACATACACAGAGTGTCCAAATTGTTGCCAATCATTATTATATTTAAGCTGTGTGCAGTAAAATGACTGGAAAAAAGGAGGGGGAAGAAACACGTACTAACAATAAGTAGTACAGGTACTAACAATAAGAATGTGGATGGCAACAGCAACACCGCTTCTGTTCTTGACAGCCCTGCCAGTTGCCGCATTGTTGTACTTCCTGAGAATAAAGATGCTTTTGAAACCACAAATGTTGAGTCAGGGTTTTGCATGTTCCGCCTCCTCTTCTTCTGTTGTAACGTTTAACTTAACACCTTTCTGTTCTATCAATCATGTTTTCTTCACTGACACAGATCCCATTCTGTAATAGTCAAGTGGCATCTGCTGAGAGAGATATTCCTCATAGCCCAAGACTTCCTCTTCTTCCTCTTTTTGATGAGTTGGTTGAGAAGTGTCAGTGTTTGCTGAGTGTAGAGGAGGTAGAGGTGGAAGACATGAGTGTTGGTGGAGGCAGTAGTGGCAGGGGGTATGCTCCTGGTCCTAGTGCTGGTATGGTCATTAAGGGAAAATCTGATAGGGATTGTGAGGGTATACAGAAATCCCATTGCTATGATGAGTCACAAAAAGTGGGGAAGATGATGACATTATTGAATTCAATGATGATTGTATTGCAGATAAAACCTGGCAACTGGGTCAGGGTGACAACACAGGAAAAGGGTGGTGGCAGCAGCAATAGTAAAAATTCTACCCAATGTGCAGTCTCAATATCCAAAAGACTTTCCTGGGGTAGATCTAAGGCTAGCTAGGGTGGTGGTGGCACTGGCATCCACGTTCCTGGTTTTGGCGGCAGCAGCTACATACGGTCATCTCCCGTATAGGAATTTTTTTTGCACGTTACCAAATGACAAATTGATGGCGAGGTGCAAGATCTGCAAACAGATAAATAGACATAAGCGTGAAGGCACACATGTATGAATTAGGTCTCTCCGTACTCACATGACATGGCGTCACCAGCTCATTTGGCAAAATGGAATTGGCAGTGGCACCAAGTGAGCAAGACTGCTTTATTCCTTCTTCCCATGATCTTCTTTGTAGGCAGGCCACATCCATTCCACGCCTAGCACATGGTCATCATCATCATCATTATCATCTCCATCTGCTTCTCCTCCTCAGCGCCAATGTCCGTCATCGTCCATACAGGAATGTGTGTCCAGTAAACAGCAATCTGCACCCATTCATCCGGGTGGTCTGCACCTTTAACTCCCACCTGGCCAAGTTACAGGCGATGCAGTCACTGCCGTGCCACATAGTGGACTCTGCGGTGTTTGAATGGGGTCCATGTATTTCTGAGGGGTGGCCTGAATGGAGGACTCAGGTTTTATTATACGACTTCATATCATTGCTTTCTGCTGTGGAATAGTCTGAATTTCAGCTTCAATCTTGTCATTGATATATCTATATTTTTGTTCTATGCACAGGTAACAAATCATCTAAAGAGGAGGAAGAGGAGATCAAAGAAAATGGATAAATCCAAAATGGAGGCGAGCAAAAACTGGGCTCCCCAGCAAACGTTTGACTTCCCCCCCCCCCCCCCCACAGCATAGCACCTTCTTTCCTGAACTCCACTCAGTATAATGCCACATTTACACACACTATAATGTAACATAGTGGCCCCTGCACACAGTATAATGTCCCATAGCAACCCCTACATACAGTATAATGTCCCATAGCAACCCCTCCATACAGTATAATGTCCCATAGTGGCCCCTCCATACAGTATAATGTCCCATAGCAACCCCTCCACACAGTATAATGTCCCATAGTGGCCCCTGAGCACAGTATAATGTCCCATAGCAACCCCTCCATACAGTATAATGTCCCATAGTGGCCCCTCCATACAGTATAATGTCCCATAGCAACCCCTCCACACAGTATAATGTCCCATAGTGGCCCCTCCACACAGTATAATGTCCCATAGTGGCCCCTCCATACAGTATAATGTCCCATAGTGGCCCCTCCATACAGTATAATGTCCCATAGAGGCCCCTGTACACAGTATAATGTCCCATAGCAGCCCCTGGACACAGTATAATGTCATATAGTGGACCCTGCACACGGTATAATGGCCCATATCGGATTCTGCACACAATATAATGTCCCATAGTGGCCCCTCCATACAGTATAATGTCCCATAGTGGCCCCTCCACACAGTATAATGTCCCATAGTGGCTCCTCCACATATTATTATGTCCCATAGTGGCCCCAACGGTGTTTGTTGCAAAAATTGCAAAAATTTCAGATTCAGCAGAACCCAAAATTTTTGGGGTACACCACCCACAAACCATTATTATACTCTGGGGTCTTTTCAAACATAAAAACCAGTGGTACTCACCTCTCTGCCATGGTCCTCTCCAATGACGTCACAGATATGGGTTACACCGGCGTTATTATGCGTTGCGACGCCTGCCTGTACCACGTGACAACTGTGACGTCACTACAGAGGCTGAAGACTGCATGGAGTCATGCCGAATAGGTGAGTAACACTGGTTTTTGTGTTCGCTTACCTCCTCCTCCCCTCCCAATTATACTCTGTGGTCTGAAGAGACCCTAATGTATAATGATAGCAGTATTTGTTGGGGTTCAACCTGCAGCCTGCAGGCCTGCAGCCTTACCAATCCCCGATCCTGCTCACGGCCGCCTCTGCTTCCCCTTCTTCCCTCCAGAGGGCCCCAGCAACATAACATGAGATGGACAGAGGGCAGAAGAGGAAGCGGAGGCGGCTGTGAGCAGGAACAAGGATCGGTAAGTAAATAGGGCCTATTACCTGCTGGGGTTATTCCATCTGGTAACGGCCTATTTAAAAAAAAAAAAAAAAAGAAGAAGCAGCGGCCTGCCGGGCCCCCCAAGGTCCTGGGCCCTGCGGCAGCTGCTACCGCGGTACTTCCACCACTGATAGTGACACTGTCAGGGCTCCTGGGAAACAATCTATAAAACAAGTGAAAGTGATATTATTTTACTTTGGTGTCTTTTCAGACCCCATAGTATAATAGGTGGAGGCCCAGAGGAAATGACACAAATAAAAAACATTCATACTCACCTTCCTTTACCTCTTTTGGGCCCCCTTGCAGCACCCGACTCTCTCTCTATGCCTCCTTGGTAGCGACTTGTGCTCTCCTGTGATGTCATTCACCCGGAGCCTCTGATTGGGCCTCAGCGGTGACATGGGCACGCTGAGCTTCATGGCACTCGGCGTGCCCATGTGACCACTGGTGGCCCAATCACAGGCCTCAGCACTGACCCTGCACACATGAAATCACAGGAGAGAACTAAACGTAACCAAGGAGGCCCAAAAGAGGAACAAAAGGTGAGTATAAATGTTTTTGTTTTATTTTTGTCAGTTTCCCGTGGCCTCCTCCTATTATACTCTAGGGTCTGAAAAGACCCCAGATTATAGTCCGGTGCCCATTTTTGTTAGTCTGAAGCGAATACCCAGTGAAATTTGTTTGTTTTGTTAAAAAACAAACAATTTGGACTATTCGGGTCAAATCCGGTTTATGGTTCGCCCATCACTGATTGGCAGGAGGCGGCTCTAAGACCTGGAGATATTAGTTACAGTTCATACTTGGAGTAGAAGTTCTCTCTGACTTCTACCTGCACCTTCCATTGTCAAAAAACAGTGGACAGTCATTAGGGAGTTAAAGGACTACTAAACCCAGAATCTGGCAAAGTACAAAGAATAAATGACTATATAAAACCTGACATGATCTCCGGATTTTTTTTGCTCTTCTTCACATGAAAATTGAAATCGAGAAGCCGTGTGTTCTCCTCCACCTCTAATGCACATGATCCTGGAAGTTTCGGAGCAGAGGACTCAGTCCTCAGTGAACAATTTTTGTCTATGCAGTTTGTGTGGCCATTTTGTTGGAAGGTGTCCCCTAAAAACAAAAAACTGAATACATATGGTAACAGTACCAATAGTTGCACCAATAGTACCAGTAGTAGTAGTGATGGTGGCAGCAGTAATGAGGGGCAGATTTGGCCATAATGCCCCAGAGGGGCCCCACAGCAGTGGGCACATTATGCATTTTTTTCTATTTGCTGCTACCTACAAGATTATTCCAACAGGTAGTGGCCAATATTTTATTCATCCATCCCCGCTCCTGTCCATGGGTGAGTAAAATATTATTTGCTACCTGTTAGAATACTCCAAAATCTACCAGCCTAATGTGTCTCTGTGTTAGGGACAAAATATCGGGCCATATTATGTGAGTGGGTAATATGCTGCATGGGCCAATAAAGGGGGCAATATTCTGTACAGAGAGCAGTAATATACTGTATGGGGGCCAATAAAGGGGGCAATACATTGTATGGAGACCAGTAATGGGGTAATATACTGTATAGGCCAATAAAGGGGTCAATATACAGTATAGGGGAGTAATAGGAGTAATATATATTGTGTGTGTGGGGGGAGGTCAGTAAAGGGGATAATATACTGTAGTGGCCATAAAGGGGGCAATATTCTGAGAGAGCAGTAATGGGGTTAGTATATTGTATGGGGGCCAGTATAGGGGGTAATATAATGTATTGGCCACAAATGGGGCAATATTCTGTATAGGGAGGAGTAATATATTGTGGGAGGACGGGACAATATACTATATGGGGGCCAGTAAAGGGGGTAATATACGGTATAGAGGCACAAACTAATGTACAAGCAACAATATCCTAATACTTACCTCTCCCCGTTCCCCTGCACCACTCCGGTCTCACACATAAACCTTGTATTAGTCTCATACTAAAATGTACATGACGGCCAACAAAATCCCAAACATTAATCCCATCTCTCCTATAGACGGACTGTGTGGTCACACTGTATGAGCACATGGGCACTAGGTGGCGCTCTGACCTGTTGAATGACCCTGATAGCTATAATATTATATCCGATCTATGTGATATTCCGTATACACCTTACTATTCTCACTGAACATACAGTGCACAGGATAAAGGGACAGTCCCTAAAATAATCTGTAGGACATTAACCTGACTTGGCTTACCTGACCCCAGTCTTAGGACCAAGACTTAGGAGGAGTAATGGGGTGGCTCATATATATTGGTGTATTATGGCAGGAGCATATATATTGTATAGGATGTTTCTGTGGACACCAAGTGTATTGCAAGCATTATATGGGTGCTATATATACATATATATACTATTTATATGTATATGGTGTGGATTCTGCTGTATACATGCATTTACAGGTCTACCTTGTGTATTGTATATGTACTACATGTGTACTGTATGGGCTGTGCATGTTTATTGTATGGGTGCTACATATGTATAGTAGGGGGCGCTATGTATAGCACACATGCTATGTGTATGAGGCACATGTAAGGTATGGTATGTGTGTATGCTGTATGTGTATTATGTGTGTATTATGTGTGTATACTGTATGTGTATTATGTGTGTATGCTGTATGTGTATTATGTGTGTATTATGTGTGTATACTGTATGTGTATTATGTGTGTATGCTGTATGTGTATTATGTGTGTATACGTATGTGTGTGTATGTGTGTATGCTGTATGTGTATTATGTGTGTATTATGTGTGTATACTGTATGTGTATTATGTGTGTATGCTGTATGTGTATTATGTGTGTATGATGTGTGTGTACTATGTGTGTATTATGTGTGTATGCTGTATGTGTATTATGTGTGTATTATGTGTGTATTATGTGTGTATGCTGTATGTGTATTATGTGTGTATACTGTATGTGTATGTGTGTACTGTGTGTATTATGTGTGTATACTGTATGTGTATTATGTGTGTATTATGTGTGTATGTGTGTTACTGTATGTGTATTATGTGTGTATACTGTATGTGTATTATGTGTGTATGCTGTATGTGTATTATGTGTGTATTCTGTGTGTGTATTATGTGTGTATACTGTATGTGTATTATGTGTGTATGCTGTATGTGTATTATGTGTGTATGGGCTGTATGTGTATTATGTGTGTATACTGTATGTGTATTATGTGTGTATGCTGTATGTGTATTATGTGTGTATTATGTGTGTATGCTGTAGGTGTGTATTATGTGTGTATACTGTATGTGTATTATGTGTGTATTATGTGTGTATACTGTAGTGTGTATTGTGTGTATTATGTGTGTATGCTGTATGTGTATTATGTGTGTATGCTGTATGTGTATTATGTGTGTGTATGTGTGTATTATGTGTGTATTATGTGTGTATACTGTATGTGTATTATGTGTGTATGCTGTATGTGTATTATGTGTGTATTATGTGTGTAGTGGTGCTGTATGTGTATTATGTGTGTATTATGTGTGTATACTGTATATGTATTATGTGTGTATACTGTATGTGTATTATGTGTGTATGCTGTATGTGTATTATGTGTGTATTATGTGTGTATGCTGTATGTGTATTATGTGTGTATTATGTGTGTATGCTGTATGTGTATTATGTGTGTATACTGTATGTGTGTGTATTATGTGTGTATGCTGTGTGTGTATGTATGTGTTTATGTGTGTATACTGTATGTGTATTATGTGTGTATACTGTATGTGTATTATGTGTGTGTATTATGTGTGTATACTGTATGTGTATTATGTGTGTATATGGTGTATGTGTATTATGTGTGTATTATGTGTGTATGCTGTATGTGTATTATGTGTGTATACTGTATGTGTATTATGTGTGTATACTGTATGTGTATTATGTGTGTATACTGTATGTGTATTATGTGTGTATTATGTGTGTATTATGTGTGTATTATGTGTGTATGCTGTATGTGTATTATGTGTGTATACTGTATGTGTATTATGTGTGTATTATGTGTGTATACTGTATGTGTATTATGTGTGTATGCTGTATGTGTATTATGTGTGTATACTGTATGTGTATTATGTGTGTATACTGTATGTGTATTATGTGTGTATACTGTATGTGTATTATGTGTGTATTATGTGTGTATGCTGTATGTGTATTATGTGTGTATTATGTGTGTATACTGTGTGTGTATGTATGTGTGTATTATGTGTGTATACTGTATGTGTATTATGTGTGTATACTGTATGTGTATTATGTGTGTATTATGTGTGTATGCTGTATGTGTATTATGTGTGTATATATGTGTGTATACTGTATGTGTGTATTATGTGTGTATTATGTGTGTATACTGTATGTGTATTATGTGTGTATGCTGTATGTGTATTATGTGTGTATTATGTGTGTATACTGTATGTGTATGTGTTATGTGTGTATTATGTGTGTATACTGTATGTGTATTATGTGTGTATACTGTATGTGTATTATGTGTGTATCTATGTGTGTATTATGTGTGTATACTGTATGTGTATTATGTGTGTATACTGTGTGTGTATTATGTGTGTATACTGTATGTGTATGTATGTGTGTATTATGTGTGTATGCTGTATGTGTATTATGTGTGTATTATGTGTGTATACTGTATGTGTATTATGTGTGTATACTGTATGTGTATTATGTGTGTATGCTGTATGTGTATTATGTGTGTATTATGTGTGTATACTGTATGTGTATTATGTGTGTATGCTGTATGTGTATTATGTGTGTATACTGTATGTGTATTATGTGTGTATACTGTATGTGTATTATGTGTGTATACTGTATGTGTATTATGTGTGTACTATGTGTGTATGTGTGTATGTGTATTATGTGTGTATTATGTGTGTATACTGTATGTGTATTATGTGTGTATACTGTATGTGTATTATGTGTGTATTATGTGTGTGTATTATGTGTGTATTATGTGTGTATACTGTATGTGTATTATGTGTGTATACTGTATGTGTATTATGTGTGTATTATGTGTGTATGCTGTATGTGTATTATGTGTGTATTATGTGTGTATACTGTATGTGTATTATGTGTGTATTATGTGTGTATATGGTGTATGTGTGTATTATGTGTGTATTATGTGTGTATTATGTGTGTATACTGTATGTGTATTATGTGTGTATTATGTGTGTATGCTGTATGTGTATTATGTGTGTATTATGTGTGTATGCTGTATGTGTATTATGTGTGTATTATGTGTGTATACTGTATGTGTATTATGTGTGTATACTGTATGTGTATTATGTGTGTATTCTGTGTGTGTATTATGTGTGTATACTGTATGTGTATTATGTGTGTATTATGTGTGTATACTGTATGTGTATTATGTGTGTATACTGTATGTGTATTATGTGTGTATTATGTGTGTACTGTATGTGTATTATGTGTGTATTATGTGTGTACTGTATGTGTATTATGTGTGTATTATGTGTGTATGCTGTATGTGTATTATGTGTGTATGCTGTATGTGTATTATGTGTGTATGCTGTATGTGTATTATGTGTGTATATGTGTGTGTATACTGTATGTGTATTATGTGTGTATACTGTATGTGTATTATGTGTGTATATATGTGTATGTGTGTGTATGTGTGTGTATTATGTGTGTATTATGTGTGTATACTGTATGTGTATTATGTGTGTATTATGTGTGTATACTGTATGTGTATTATGTGTGTATACTGTATGTGTATTATGTGTGTATGCTGTATGTGTATTATGTGTGTATGCTGTATGTGTATTATGTGTGTATTATGTGTGTATACTGTAGTGTGTATTATGTGTGTATACTGTATGTGTATTATGTGTGTATACTGTATGTGTATTATGTGTGTATTATGTGTGTGTATTGTGTGTGTATTATGTGTGTATATGTATGTGTATTATGTGTGTATGCTGTATGTGTATTATGTGTGTATGCTGTATGTGTATTATGTGTGTATGCTGTATGTGTATTATGTGTGTATTATGTGTGTAAGTGTGTGTGTATTATGTGTGTATTATGTGTGTATTATGTGTGTGTATGTGTGTATGTGTGTATTATGTGTGTATACTGTATGTGTATTATGTGTGTATGCTGTATGTGTATTATGTGTGTATTATGTGTGTATGCTGTATGTGTATTATGTGTGTATTATGTGTGTATACTGTATGTGTATTATGTGTGTATGTGTGTGTGTATTATGTGTGTATTATGTGTGTATACTGTATGTGTATTATGTGTGTATACTGTATGTGTATTATGTGTGTATTATGTGTGTATACTGTATGTGTATTATGTGTGTATACTGTATGTGTATTATGTGTGTATACTGTATGTGTATTATGTGTGTGTGTGTGTGTGTGTGTATGTGTATTATGTGTGTATTATGTGTGTATACTGTATGTGTATTATGTGTGTATACTGTATGTGTATTATGTGTGTATTATGTGTGTATACTGTGTGTGTATTATGTGTGTATGCTGTATGTGTATTATGTGTGTATTATGTGTGTATACTGTATGTGTATTATGTGTGTGCTGTATGTGTATTATGTGTGTATTATGTGTGTATACTGTATGTGTATTATGTGTGTATGCTGTATGTGTATTATGTGTGTATTATGTGTGTATACTGTATGTGTATTATGTGTGTATGCTGTATGTGTATTATGTGTGTATGCTGTATGTGTATTATGTGTGTATTATGTGTGTATACTGTATGTGTATTATGTGTGTATTATGTGTGTATACTGTATGTGTATTATGTGTGTATACTGTATGTGTATTATGTGTGTATGTATGTGTGTGTATTGTGTGTGTATTATGTGTGTATGCTGTATGTGTATTATGTGTGTATTATGTGTGTATACTGTATGTGTATTATGTGTGTATTATGTGTGTATACTGTATGTGTATTATGTGTGTATACTGTATGTGTATTATGTGTGTATGTATGTGTGTATGCTGTATGTGTATTATGTGTGTATTATGTGTGTATACTGTGTGTGTATTATGTGTGTATACTGTATGTGTGTATGTGTGTATGTGTGTATTATGTGTGTATGTGTGTATAGTGTATGTGTGTGTATGTGTGTATTATGTGTGTATACTGTATGTGTATTATGTGTGTATGCTGTATGTGTATTATGTGTGTATTATGTGTGTATACTGTATGTGTATTATGTGTGTATACTGTATGTGTATTATGTGTGTATTATGTGTGTATACTGTGTGTGTATTATGTGTGTATTATGTGTGTATACTGTATGTGTATAATGTGTGTATCTGTATGTGTATTATGTGTGTATTATGTGTGTATACTGTATGTGTATTATGTGTGTATTATGTGTGTATGCTGTATATGTATTATGTGTGTATACTGTATGTGTATTATGTGTGTATTATGTGTGGTGTATGTGTATTATGTGTGTATTATGTGTGTATACTGTATATGTATTATGTGTGTATGCTGTATGTGTATAATGTGTGTATTATGTGTGTATGCTGTATGTGTATTATGTGTGTATGCTGTATGTGTATTATGTGTGTATATGTGTGTATGCTGTATATGTATTATGTGTGTAACTGTGTGTATTATGTGTGTATGCTGTATGTGTATTATGTGTGTATTGTGTGTGTATTATGTGTGTATGCTGTATGTGTATTATGTGTGTATACTGTATGTGTATTATGTGTGTATGTGTGTATGCTGTATGTGTATTATGTGTGTATAGTGTGTGTGTATGTGTGTGTGTATTATGTGTGTATGCTGTATGTGTATTATGTGTGTATACTGTATGTGTATTATGTGTGTATGCTGTATGTGTAGTATGTGTGTATTATGTGTGTATGCTGTATGTGTATTATGTGTGTATGCTGTATGTGTATTATGTGTGTATTATGTGTGTATGCTGTATATGTATTATGTGTGTATGCTGTGTGTGTATTATGTGTGTATTATGTGTGTATGCTGTATGTGTATTATGTGTGTATTATGTGTGTATACTGTATGTGTATTATGTGTGTATGCTGTATGTGTATTATGTGTGTATACTGTATGTGTATTATGTGTGTATGTGTGTGTGTATTATGTGTGTATTATGTGTGTATACTGTATGTGTATTATGTGTGTATTATGTGTGTATACTGTATGTGTATTATGTGTGTATGCTGTATGTGTATTATGTGTGTATTATGTGTGTATACTGTGTGTGTATTATGTGTGTATACTGTATGTGTATTATGTGTGTATACTGTATGTGTATTATGTGTGTATGCTGTATGTGTATTATGTGTGTATTATGTGTGTATACTGTATGTGTATTATGTGTGTATGCTGTATGTGTATTATGTGTGTATTATGTGTGTATACTGTATGTGTATTATGTGTGTATGCTGTATGTGTATTATGTGTGTAATATGTGTGTATGTGTGTGTATGTGTGTATTATGTGTGTATACTGTGTGTGTATTATGTGTGTATACTGTATGTGTATTATGTGTGTATACTGTATGTGTATTATGTGTGTATGCTGTATGTGTATTATGTGTGTATTATGTGTGTATTATGTGTGTATACTGTGTGTGTATTATGTGTGTATACTGTATGTGTATTATGTGTGTATACTGTATGTGTATTATGTGTGTATGCTGTATGTGTATTATGTGTGTATACTGTATGTGTATTATGTGTGTATGCTGTATGTGTATTATGTGTGTATTATGTGTGTATGCTGTATGTGTATTATGTGTGTATACTGTGTGTGTATTATGTGTGTATGCTGTATGTGTATTATGTGTGTATTATGTGTGTATGCTGTATATGTATTATGTGTGTATGCTGTGTGTGTACTGTGTGTGTATGTATGTGTGTATTATGTGTGTATGCTGTATGTGTATTATGTGTATTATGTGTGTATGCTGTATGTGTATTATGTGTGTATGCTGTATGTGTATTATGTGTGTATGCTGTATGTGTATTATGTGTGTATTATGTGTGTATGCTGTATGTGTATTATGTGTGTATACTGTATGTGTATTATGTGTGTATGCTGTATGTGTATTATGTGTGTATATGTGTGTATGCTGTATGTGTATTATGTGTGTATTATGTGTGTATACTGTATGTGTATTATGTGTGTATTATGTGTGTATACTGTATGTGTATTATGTGTGTATGCTGTATGTGTATTATGTGTGTATTATGTGTGTATGCTGTATGTGTATTATGTGTGTATTATGTGTGTATACTGTATGTGTATTATGTGTGTATGCTGTATGTGTATTATGTGTGTATTATGTGTGTGCTGTATGTGTATTATGTGTGTGTGTGTGTGTGTGTATTATGTGTGTATGCTGTATGTGTATTATGTGTGTATACTGTATGTGTATTATGTGTGTATACTGTATGTGTATTATGTGTGTATACTGTATGTGTATTATGTGTGTATTATGTGTGTATACTGTATGTGTATTATGTGTGTATTATGTGTGTATACTGTATGTGTATTATGTGTGTATACTGTATGTGTATTATGTGTGTATGCTGTATGTGTATTATGTGTGTATACTGTATGTGTATTATGTGTGTATGCTGTATGTGTATTATGTGTGTATTATGTGTGTATGCTGTATGTGTATTATGTGTGTATACTGTATGTGTATTATGTGTGTATTAGTGTGTGTATACTGTATGTGTATTATGTGTGTATGCTGTATGTGTATTATGTGTGTATACTGTATGTGTATTATGTGTGTATGCTGTATGTGTATTATGTGTGTATTATGTGTGTATGCTGTATGTGTATTATGTGTGTATGCTGTATGTGTATTATGTGTGTATGCTGTATGTGTATTATGTGTGTATGCTGTATGTGTATTATGTGTGTATACTGTATGTGTATTATGTGTGTATGCTGTGTGTGTATTATGTGTGTATTATGTGTGTATGCTGTATGTGTATTATGTGTGTATACTGTATGTGTATTATGTGTGTATGCTGTATGTGTATTATGTGTGTATGCTGTATGTGTATTATGTGTGTATGCTGTATGTGTATTATGTGTGTATTATGTGTGTATACTGTATGTGTATAATGTGTGTATGCTGTATGTGTATTATGTGTGTATACTGTGTGTGTATTATGTGTGTATTCTGTGTGTGTATTGTGTGTGTATTATGTGTGTATTATGTGTGTATACTGTATGTGTATTATGTGTGTATACTGTATGTGTATTATGTGTGTATTATGTGTGTATACTGTATATGTATTATGTGTGTATACTGTATGTGTATTATGTGTGTATGCTGTATGTGTATTATGTGTGATTATGTGTGTGTACTGTATGTGTATTATGTGTGTATACTGTATGTGTATTATGTGTGTATGCTGTATGTGTATTATGTGTGTATTATGTGTGTATGCTGTATGTGTATTATGTGTGTATGCTGTATGTGTATTATGTGTGTATACTGTGTGTATTATGTGTGTATACTGTATGTGTATTATGTGTGTATACTGTATGTGTATTATGTGTGTATACTGTATGTGTATTATGTGTGTATTATGTGTGTATTATGTGTGTATTATGTGTGTATGCTGTATGTGTATTAGTGTGTGTATACTGTATGTGTATTATGTGTGTATTATGTGTGTATACTGTATATGTATTATGTGTGTATACTGTATGTGTATTATGTGTGTATACTGTATGTGTATTATGTGTGTATACTGTGTGTATTATGTGTGTATACTGTATGTGTATTATGTGTGTATTATGTGTGTATGCGTGTATTATGTGTGTATTATGTGTGTATACTGTATGTGTATTATGTGTGTATTATGTGTGTATACTGTATGTGTATTATGTGTGTATACTGTGTGTGTATTATGTGTGTATTATGTGTGTATGCTGTATGTGTATTATGTGTGTATTATGTGTGTATGCTGTATGTGTATTATGTGTGTATTATGTGTGTATACTGTATGTGTATTATGTGTGTATTATGTGTGTATACTGTATGTGTATTATGTGTGTATACTGTATGTGTATTATGTGTGTATTATGTGTGTATACTGTATGTGTATTATGTGTGTATACTGTATGTGTATTATGTGTGTATACTGTGTGTGTATTATGTGTGTATACTGTATGTGTATTATGTGTGTATGCTGTGTGTGTATTATGTGTGTATTATGTGTGTAACTGTATGTGTATTATGTGTGTGTGTATACTGTATGTGTATGTGTGTATTATGTGTGTATTATGTGTGTATACTGTATGTGTATTATGTGTGTATGCTGTATGTGTATTATGTGTGTATTATGTGTGTATGCTGTATGTGTATTATGTGTGTATATGTGTGTGTATGTATGTGTATTATGTGTGTATTATGTGTGTATACTGTATGTGTATTATGTGTGTATACTGTATGTGTATTATGTGTGTATTACTGTGTGTATTATGTGTGTATTGTGTGTGTATGCTGTAGTGTGTATTATGTGTGTATACTGTATGTGTATTATGTGTGTATACTGTATGTGTATTATGTGTGTATACTGTATGTGTATTATGTGTGTATTATGTGTGTGTATACTGTATGTGTATTATGTGTGTATACTGTATGTGTATTATGTGTGTATACTGTATGTGTATTATGTGTGTATACTGTATGTGTATTATGTGTGTATTATGTGTGTATGCTGTATGTGTATTATGTGTGTATTATGTGTGTATACTGTATGTGTATTATGTGTGTATGCTGTATGTGTATTATGTGTGTATACTGTATGTGTATTATGTGTGTATACTGTGTGTTTATTATGTGTATTATGTGTGTATGCTGTATGTGTATTATGTGTGTATGCTGTATGTGTATTATGTGTGTATGCTGTATGTGTATTATGTGTGTATTATGTGTGTGTATACTGTATGTGTATTATGTGTGATTATGTGTGTATACTGTATGTGTATTATGTGTGTATACTGTATGTGTATTATGTGTGTATACTGTATGTGTATTATGTGTGTATTATGTGTGTGTGTTGTGTGTGTATTATGTGTGTATTATGTGTGTATACTGTATGTGTATTATGTGTGTATTATGTGTGTATACTGTATGTGTATTATGTGTGTATGCTGTATGTGTATTATGTGTGTATTATGTGTGTATACTGTATGTGTATTATGTGTGTATGCTGTATGTGTATTATGTGTGTATTATGTGTGTATACTGTATGTGTATTATGTGTGTATGCTGTATGTGTATTATGTGTGTATTATGTGTGTATACTGTATGTGTATTATGTGTGTAATGTGTGTATACTGTATGTGTATTATGTGTGTATGCTGTATGTGTATTATGTGTGTATTATGTGTGTATACTGTATGTGTATTATGTGTGTATACTGTATGTGTATTATGTGTGTATACTGTGTGTGTACTGTATGTGTATTATGTGTGTATTATGTGTGTATACTGTATGTGTATAATGTGTGTATGCTGTGTATTATGTGTGTATTATGTGTGTGTACTGTATGTGTGTGTGTGTGTATTATGTGTGTATGCTATATATGTATTATGTGTGTATACTGTATGTGTATTATGTGTGTTATGTGTGTATGCTGTATGTGTATTATGTGTGTATTATGTGTGTATACTGTATGTGTATTATGTGTGTATGCTGTATGTGTATAATGTGTGTATTATGTGTGTATGCTGTATATGTATTATGTGTGTATGCTGTATGTGTATTATGTGTGTATTATGTGTGTATGCTGTATATGTATTATGTGTGTATACTGTATGTGTATTATGTGTGTATGCTGTATGTGTATTATGTGTGTATACTGTATGTGTATTATGTGTGTATGCTGTATGTGTATTATGTGTGTATACTGTATGTGTATTATGTGTGTATTATGTGTGTGTATGTATGTGTATTATGTGTGTATACTGTATGTGTATTATGTGTATTATGTGTGTATGCTGTATGTGTATTATGTGTGTATACTGTATGTGTATTATGTGTGTATGCTGTATGTGTATTATGTGTGTATTATGTGTGTATGCTGTATGTGTATTATGTGTGTATGCTGTATGTGTATTATGTGTGTATTATGTGTGTATGCTGTATGTGTATTATGTGTGTATGCTGTATGTGTATTATGTGTGTATTATGTGTGTATGCTGTATGTGTATTATGTGTGTATTATGTGTGTATACTGTATGTGTATTATGTGTGTATGCTGTATGTGTATTATGTGTGTATACTGTATGTGTATTATGTGTGTATGCTGTATGTGTATTATGTGTGTATTATGTGTGTGTACTGTATGTGTATTATGTGTGTATTATGTGTGTATACTGTATGTGTATTATGTGTGTATACTGTATGTGTATTATGTGTGTATGCTGTATGTGTATTATGTGTGTATTATGTGTGTATACTGTATGTGTATTATGTGTGTATGCTGTATGTGTATTATGTGTGTATTATGTGTGTATGCTGTATGTGTATTATGTGTGTATACTGTATGTGTATTATGTGTGTATTATGTGTGTATACTGTATGTGTATTATGTGTGTATGCTGTATGTGTATTATGTGTGTATACTGTATGTGTATTATGTGTGTATGCTGTATGTGTATTATGTGTGTATTATGTGTGTATGCTGTATGTGTATTATGTGTGTATGCTGTATGTGTATTATGTGTGTATGCTGTATGTGTATTATGTGTGTATGCTGTATGTGTATTATGTGTGTATGCTGTATGTGTATTATGTGTGTATACTGTATGTGTATTATGTGTGTATACTGTATGTGTATTATGTGTGTATGCTGTAGTGTGTATTATGTGTGTATTATGTGTGTATGCTGTATGTGTATTATGTGTGTATACTGTATGTGTAGTGTGTGTGTATGCTGTATGTGTATTATGTGTGTATTATGTGTGTATGCTGTATGTGTATTATGTGTGTATGCTGTATGTGTATTATGTGTGTATTATGTGTGTATACTGTATGTGTATAATGTGTGTATGCTGTATGTGTATTATGTGTGTATACTGTATGTGTATTATGTGTGTATACTGTATGTGTATTATGTGTGTATTATGTGTGTATACTGTATATGTATTATGTGTGTATACTGTATGTGTATTATGTGTGTATATGTATGTGTAGTATGTGTGTATTGTGTGTGTATACTGTGTGTATTATGTGTGTATACTGTATGTGTATTATGTGTGTATGCTGTATGTGTATTATGTGTGTATTATGTGTGTATGCTGTATGTGTATTATGTGTGTATGCTGTGTGTGTATTATGTGTGTATTATGTGTGTATTATGTGTGTATTATGTGTGTATGCTGATGTGTATTATGTGTGTATACTGTATGTGTATTATGTGTGTATTATGTGTGTATACTGTATATGTATTATGTGTGTATACTGTATGTGTATTATGTGTGTATACTGTATGTGTATTATGTGTGTATACTGATGTGTATTATGTGTGTATTATGTGTGTATGCTGTATGTGTATTATGTGTGTATTATGTGTGTATACTGTATGTGTATTATGTGTGTATTATGTGTGTATACTGTATGTGTATTATGTGTGTATACTGTATGTGTATTATGTGTGTATTATGTGTGTATGCTGTATGTGTATTATGTGTGTAGTATGTGTGTGCTGTATGTGTATTATGTGTGTATTATGTGTGTATACTGTATGTGTATTATGTGTGTATTATGTGTGTATACTGTATGTGTATTATGTGTGTATACTGTATGTGTATTATGTGTGTATTATGTGTGTATGCTGTATGTGTATTATGTGTGTATTATGTGTGTATACTGTATGTGTAGTATGTGTGTATTATGTGTGTATACTGTATGTGTATTATGTGTGTATTATGTGTGTATTATGTGTGTATACTGTATGTGTATTATGTGTGTATGCTGTATGTGTATTATGTGTGTATTATGTGTGTATGCTGTATGTGTATTATGTGTGTATTATGTGTGTATACTGTATGTGTATTATGTGTGTATTATGTGTGTATACTGTATGTGTATTATGTGTGTATACTGTATGTGTATTATGTGTGTATACTGTATGTGTATTATGTGTGTACTGTATGTGTATTATGTGTGTATTATGTGTGTAGTGTATGTGTGTATGTGTGTATACTGTATGTGTATTATGTGTGTATACTGTATGTGTATTATGTGTGTATACTGTATGTGTATTATGTGTGTTATGTGTGTATGCTGTATGTGTATTATGTGTGTATTCTGTGTGTGTATTATGTGTGTGTGTGTGTGTATACTGTATGTGTATTATGTGTGTATACTGTATGTGTATTATGTGTGTATACTGTATGTGTATTATGTGTGTATACTGTGTGTGTATTATGTGTGTATTATGTGTGTATGCTGTATGTGTATTATGTGTGTATTATGTGTGTATACTGTATGTGTATTATGTGTGTATGCTGTATGTGTATTAGTGTGTGTATACTGTATGTGTATTATGTGTGTATACTGTATGTTTATTATGTGTATTATGTGTGTATGCTGTATGTGTATTATGTGTGTGTGTAGTATGTGTGTATTATGTGTGTATACTGTATGTGTATTATGTGTGTATTATGTGTGTGTATACTGTATGTGTATTATGTGTGTATTATGTGTGTATACTGTGTGTGTATTATGTGTGTATACTGTATGTGTATTATGTGTGTATTATGTGTGTGTATTATGTGTGTATTATGTGTGTATGCTGTATGTGTATTATGTGTGTATTATGTGTGTATACTGTATGTGTATTATGTGTGTATTATGTGTGTATACTGTATGTGTATTATGTGTGTATGCTGTATGTGTATTATGTGTGTATTATGTGTGTATACTGTATGTGTATTATGTGTGTATTATGTGTGTATACTGTGTGTGTATTATGTGTGTATGCTGTATGTGTATTATGTGTGTATTATGTGTGTATACTGTATGTGTATTATGTGTGTATGCTGTATGTGTATTATGTGTGTATTATGTGTGTATACTGTATGTGTATTATGTGTGTATTATGTGTGTATACTGTATGTGTATTATGTGTGTATGCTGTGTGTGTATTATGTGTGTATTATGTGTGTATACTGTATGTGTATTATGTGTGTATACTGTATGTGTATTATGTGTGTATGTATGTGTGTATTGTGTGTGTATTATGTGTGTATACTGTATGTGTATTATGTGTGTATTATGTGTGTATACTGTATGTGTATAATGTGTGTATGCTGTATGTGTGTTATGTGTGTATTATGTGTGTATAGTGTGTGTGTATTATGTGTGTATTATGTGTGTATGCACTATATATGTATTATGTGTGTATACTGTATGTGTATTATGTGTGTATTATGTGTGTATGCTGTATGTGTATTATGTGTGTATTATGTGTGTATACTGTATATGTATTATGTGTGTATGCTGTATATGTATTATGTGTGTATGCTGTATGTGTATTATGTGTGTATTATGTGTGTATGCTGTATATGTATTATGTGTGTATACTGTATGTGTATTATGTGTGTATGCTGTATGTGTATTATGTGTGTATACTGTATGTGTATTATGTGTGTATGCTGTATGTGTATTATGTGTGTATACTGTATGTGTATTATGTGTGTATTATGTGTGTATGCTGTATGTGTATTATGTGTGTATACTGTATGTGTATTATGTGTGTATGCTGTATGTGTATTATGTGTGTATTATGTGTGTATGCTGTATATGTATTATGTGTGTATGCTGTATGTGTATTATGTGTGTATTATGTGTGTATGCTGTATGTGTATTATGTGTGTATGCTGTATGTGTATTATGTGTGTATACTGTATGTGTATTATGTGTGTATTATGTGTGTATACTGTATGTGTATTATGTGTGTATGCTGTATGTGTATTATGTGTGTATTATGTGTGTATGCTGTATGTGTATTATGTGTGTATTATGTGTCTTTGCTGTATGTGTATTATGTGTGTATACTGTATGTGTATTATGTGTGTATGCTGTATGTGTATTATGTGTGTATTATGTGTGTATGCTGTATGTGTATTATGTGTGTATGCTGTATGTGTGTATGTGTGTACGCTGTATGTGTATTATGTGTGTATACTGTATGTGTATTATGTGTGTATACTGTATGTGTATTATGTGTGTATACTGTATGTGTATTATGTGTGTATGCTGTATGTGTATTATGTGTGTATTATGTGTGTATGCTGTATGTGTATTATGTGTGTATACTGTATGTGTATTATGTGTGTATGCTGTATGTGTATTATGTGTGATTATGTGTGTATGCTGTATGTGTATTATGTGTGTATGCTGTATGTGTATTATGTGTGTATTATGTGTGTATACTGTATGTGTATTATGTGTGTATGCTGTATGTGTATTATGTGTGTATACTGTATGTGTATTATGTGTGTATACTGTATGTGTATTATGTGTGTATACTGTATGTGTATTAGTGTGTGTATTATGTGTGTATTATGTGTGTATACTGTATGTGTATTATGTGTGTATACTGTATGTGTATTATGTGTGTATTATGTGTGTATACTGTATATGTATTATGTGTGTATACTGTATGTGTATTATGTGTGTATGCTGTATGTGTATTATGTGTGTATGCTGTATGTGTATTATGTGTGTATTACGTGTGTATGCTGTATGTGTATTATGTGTGTATACTGTATGTGTATTATGTGTGTATTATGTGTGTATACTGTATGTGTATTATGTGTGTATGCTGTATGTGTATTATGTGTGTATACTGATGTGTATTATGTGTGTATACTGTATGTGTATTATGTGTGTATTATGTGTGTATGCTGTATGTGTATTATGTGTGTATTATGTGTGTATACTGTATGTGTATTATGTGTGTATTATGTGTGTATACTGTATGTGTATTATGTGTGTATACTGTATGTGTATTATGTGTGTATTATGTGTGCATACTGTATGTGTATTATGTGTGTATACTGTATGTGTATTATGTGTGTATTATGTGTGTATGCTGTATGTGTATTATGTGTGTATTATGTGTGTATACTGTATGTGTATTATGTGTGTATACTGTATGTGTATTATGTGTGTATTATGTGTGTGCTGTATGTGTATTATGTGTGTATTATGTGTGTATGCTGTATGTGTATTATGTGTGTATTATGTGTGTATGCTGTATGTGTATTATGTGTGTATTATGTGTGTATGCTGTATGTGTATTATGTGTGTATGCTGTGTGTGTATTATGTGTGTATTATGTGTGCATACTGTATGTGTATTATGTGTGTATACTGTATGTGTATTATGTGTGTATTATGTGTGTATGCTGTATGTGTATTATGTGTGTATTATGTGTGTATAATGTGTGTGTATTATGTGTGTATTATGTGTGTATACTGTATGTGTATTATGTGTGTATTATGTGTGTATTATGTGTGTATACTGTATGTGTATTATGTGTGTATGCTGTATGTGTATTATGTGTGTATTATGTGTGTATGCTGTATGTGTATTATGTGTGTATTATGTGTGTATACTGTATGTGTATTATGTGTGTATTATGTGTGTATACTGTATGTGTATTATGTGTGTATACTGTATGTGTATTATGTGTGTATACTGTATGTGTATTATGTGTGTATACTGTATGTGTATTATGTGTGTATACTGTATGTGTATTATGTGTGTATGCTGTATGTGTATTATGTGTGTATACTGTATGTGTATTATGTGTGTATACTGTATGTGTATTATGTGTGTATACTGTATGTGTATTATGTGTATTATGTGTGTATGCTGTATGTGTATTATGTGTGTATGCTGTATGTGTATTATGTGTGTATTATGTGTGTGTATACTGTATGTGTATTATGTGTGTATACTGTATGTGTATTATGTGTGTATTATGTGTGTATACTGTATGTGTATTATGTGTGTATGCTGTATGTGTATTATGTGTGTATACTGTATGTGTATTATGTGTGTATGCTGTATGTGTATTATGTGTGTATACTGTATGTGTATTATGTGTGTATGCTGTATGTGTATTATGTGTGTATTATGTGTGTATGCTGTATGTGTATTATGTGTGTATTATGTGTGTATACTGTATGTGTATTATGTGTGTATACTGTATGTGTATTATGTGTGTATACTGTATGTGTATTATGTGTGTATGCTGTATGTGTATTATGTGTGTATGCTGTATGTGTATTATGTGTGTATTATGTGTGTGTATACTGTATGTGTATTATGTGTGTATGTGTGTATACTGTATGTGTATTATGTGTGTATACTGTATGTGTATTATGTGTGTATACTGTATGTGTATTATGTGTGTATTATGTGTGTATGCTGTATGTGTATTATGTGTGTATTATGTGTGTATACTGTATGTGTATTATGTGTGTATGCTGTATGTGTATTATGTGTGTATTATGTGTGTATACTGTATGTGTATTATGTGTGTATTATGTGTGTATACTGTATGTGTATTATGTGTGTATGCTGTATGTGTATTATGTGTGTATTATGTGTGTATACTGTATGTGTATTATGTGTGTATACTGTATGTGTATTATGTGTGTATTATGTGTGTATACTGTATGTGTATTATGTGTGTATTATGTGTGTATGCTGTATGTGTATTATGTGTGTATGCTGTATGTGTATTATGTGTGTATTATGTGTGTATACTGTATGTGTATTATGTGTGTATGCTGTATGTGTATTATGTGTGTATGCTGTATGTGTATTATGTGTGTATTATGTGTGTATACTGTATGTGTATTATGTGTGTATGCTGTATGTGTATTATGTGTGTATGCTGTATGTGTATTATGTGTGTATTATGTGTGTATACTGTATGTGTATTATGTGTGTATGCTGTATGTGTATTATGTGTGTATTATGTGTGTATACTGTATGTGTATTATGTGTGTATACTGTATGTGTATTATGTGTGTATGCTGTATGTGTATTATGTGTGTGTCGTGTGTGCTTTCTGTGTATAGTATATGTGCTCCATGTGTATTGTATAGGTGATGTATGTATTTTCCGTATTCTATATCTGCCTACATGGGTGTTACATGTGTATAGTATATGTGCTCCATGTGTATTGTGTATTGTATGGGTGCTAGGATATATATATTGTATGTAAATTGTTACATCTTATATATATATATATATATATATATATATATATATATATATAGTATATGTGCTGTATGTATATGTATGTATGTTGC
Source organism: Leptodactylus fallax (assembly GCA_947044405.1). NCBI lineage: Eukaryota > Metazoa > Chordata > Amphibia > Anura > Leptodactylidae > Leptodactylus > Leptodactylus fallax. The sequence continues at coordinate 50,064 of CAMRHE010001578.1, forward strand.
ATGTAAACTGTATGAGTACTACATATATATAGTAGGGGTGCTATATGTGTATTTGTGGTGGGTACACGTATATGGGTGCCCTATGAAAGCTTAGAGAGACTTCAAAGTATACAAGACCTGCCCTGCCTACACAGTTGTCACCCCCATTTCTGAAGACCTGTCACCTCTCCTGACGTGTCTGATGTCAGTAAAACTTCTTTTCTCATAACTTTGTTTTCTCCCAGAAATGAATCAATTCTGTGACAACTGGGCATTACCATTCTCCTTGTCAAAGGGGTGTTTCCTGCAATTTTCAATATCAGCCCAGGTTGGACAGCATTACATTGTGTAGGACACAACCCCCAACTGGTAACATCCAGTTTTTAATTTATTTATACATGTCCAGGAGGAATAACAGAGGAACGGCACAACACAAAGTTCTAAGAAAAGATGTTATTTCATGGCAATACAAGTATTTTCTAAGCCCATCATGTCAGCAGGGGTGAGAGATCCCATTATCTGGTAATTTATTTCATTGATCTACAGTTTAACCCTCCCCTGACCAGCTCTTATTCACAAAACCTGTCCCCGTATATTCCGTCTTTGTCATCACAATTGCCAAGCAATGAACTTTTGTCTCGGTAAATCCCTCAGCTCTCCCAAATCTCCGTCCTCCAGTCTTTTAATAGCCGTCCAATCAGAGCGGTCGAGCGAGCGAGCAGTCTGCGCGGTGACCCCTTTGCCAATTCCCTGCACCTCCTCATCAATATTTGCCCAGTAATAATCCTCATATATAAAATGCGTAACTCATCCCGCGGCAGCGTCCGATAATTACCGGGGGTAAATATTTGTAGGGGGGGGGGGATGTGGCAGATTGTGTTTGCTGATGATACAGATCTGAATATTGTGGAGAATAGGACTTGAGAGTAATCACGCTGAGCGGATTAATATTATCAGCTTATGAGATATAGGTCAGGTGGGAGGATTTAAGCACCACAGACACTTTCCCACAAGGAGAGAAAAAGATACGCACAATACCTTTAAACTTATACCGCTACGATGCCGCCGAACTCGCCGTCTTGCCAGGTCACAGTCTAGTCTGAACACTAAAAAGCTAAAAAAAAACTTCCTAATATACTTCTAGGATGAAAAATATACAGAAACAGGACGGGTATGAATGTTTAATGGTGATCCGTAATAATGCTAAAATACACTGCATAAATACCACCGCCATAAAGTGACCAAATAATGCCGCACAGTGCACAGAGGTCACCAACATAAAGTGTCCAATTAAAATAGGCGTTAACTACAGTGACATAACACTGCCCAGCTTATAGTACACTACCATCATATTGTGCAAATAACAGTATCCAAATAATACCACCATAATGTGCCCAGTGATATACGGTATAGTTACAAAATGGTCTTAAAATTACAAAATATATCATACAGTGCTGACATAATACTAACAAATAAGAATTTAATAAACAATATAAATAATATGGCCATACTGTGCTCACATAACAATAATATAATAACAGTATACTATATGAAATTAATAGTGCCATACAGTGCCCACATAATGCTGAGATACTGATTTCATACAGTATCTAAATAATATCACCATGTAGTGTACAAATAACAGTAATATGCCTATAATATGCTTATATAGTAACAGTATACAATGTCAAATTAATAGTGTCCACATAATACTGACATAAGGCGGCCAACAGTTTTGTTCAGTATCTAAATAATATAACCATACCGTGCACACATAATCATACCATGTCTACTTAATAACAATGTTAATTTTATGTCAAATTAATAACACCAGACAGTGCCCACATACATTGATAATGACATACAGTGCCCATATAATAATTTTATGCAGTATCAAAAATAATATTGTCATACCATGCTCACATAACAATACTGTGCCTATATAATAACACCATATGATACCCACAAAATACTTATATACAGTGGTCAAATAATAATTTTATACAATATCTAAATAATATTGCCATACTGTTCCTACATACCGATATACCAGTAATATAAGGGTATAGTATTGCCATCATATGTCTCATTATTATATGATTCCAATAGCGTGGTCCAGATATAGGGAGAGGGCCCCGATAACATTGCTATACAATAATCAAAATACATTGTCATAAATTTGTCCAAATGGCAACGTCTAGATAAATATACCATGTATTGCGCAATACTATACCCTACAGTGTCAAAATTATGATATCATAAAATTCCCCAGTACACCATATAGTGTTCATATAATACTGACATACAGTATCACATACATAGTTTCAAACAATATATATATAATATCACCATCATGGCTATACATATATAACAAAACCACACAATACCGAAATTATAATTCCATATAGTGAATAAATAATGCTGAAATACTGGGGCCAAATAACAGTTTCATACAATATATAAATAATATCGCCATCATGTACCTACATAACAATACTATACATATATAACAAAACCATATAATACAGAAATTATAATGCCATACTGTTAATAAATAATGCTGACATACAGGGGCAAATAACAGTTTCATACAATATATAAATAATATCGCCATCACGTGCCTATATATCAATACTAAACATATCTAGCAAAACCACAAATTGCCGAAATTATAATGCCAAATAGTGTATAAATAATGCTGACATACAGGGGCCAAAAAAACTGTCAAGTCACATCTACCATGTTATACACGGGCCTCTGTCTCATAGATGAGGGTCTTAAATGGAGTAACCCCATGTTTACAACATGGGGATTGTTTATGTGAGACATCCCTTTAACATGATGTAGTGGTCTAGATTGAGTTAGAGGTCAATATAAATATCCCTGGTGGTCTAGGGTGGATCCAGGACGATATGAGGAGTGCTAGCTATAGCAGCCCATTTATAGACCGGAGTTTTTACAGGATAGTCCTGCAAAAGGGGCTACAAAAAGGGTCCCAAGAATGGGCATTTCTGGGAATTTTTGGAGTGAAGCTTAAAAACTTTGGGGAAAAATGCTGGAAATTCTGATTCTGTGGCAAGTGGATTGTAAAACGTCAATAGATTTGATCCTGGAGTGTTGTTGTAATGAGGACATCAGCTTCTAAGTGTTCTTAACAAGTTGTTGATGGGAGGTGCACAGAGTGATTGTGATGGTATAATTGAATTACATCCCGTGGAAGGAGCCGCTCCCCAGACACTCATTATATCCGGAGAAAAGTGAAAGAATCTATTAAGGAGCAATGTGTTCCATTGTGTACGGCAAAAAGTGCGCACGTGGCACCGCTATTATCTCACACCGCCCTAGGATTCACATTTAACCAGTTCCAGGCCTTAAACCCTAAGCGATAAATCATCATATTTTATATTTTAGGGTCAATTAGAGGGACGATGTGATGTCTGAGCACAGAATGTTCTATTTGTCAGCAAGTTATATACACCTTAATATAACAAAAATAAAAAATACCGTACATTTTGTGCAATTTCATATGAATTACATCAATCTTACCTATATAAAAGATGTTATCCCAAATACATTATGTTGAGCCTTTCACTACCAGAGACCACAATTGTTCTAGAATTGGATAAACGGGGGAGCAAAATCTAGGAAATATCCCCGTTCTCCATACTAGAATTTGTGTAGGGTGGTATGGACATTCATGGTGGGATTCCCAGCTTGCCGTGCCATACAAATGTCTGGAGTGGCGCGGAATCGAAATGAAGCCAGGGGGCGATACTAGGAGAACAGCACACAACAATGCAAAGGATGAAATGAAGGTGCAAATACTAACGCAACAAGTGTGTGCATTACTATTTGCACCTTCTGTGCCACTGTGCCACTGAACTGATATGACTTGGGGCTATTCTTGATGGTGTTGTCTAAGTTGCCCCCTGGTATTCACGCTTTAAACCTCCATACAGGGATCTGGTCTTCACTGCAGTCACATTTAGGAATAGTCTGAGTTCATTGACAACTGACCCAGGTGAGTCAACAGATGCCAGTGTGAGTGTGGCACTGAAGGGACAGGTATAAATGTAGTCAGTGGGCAGGCAGATGTCAGAGTTTGTGTGTAAAGGTATTCAGGCAATGGTCGATATGGTTAACAGACAGAGGTCAAGGCAGGTAGGACAGGTTCTGGGTTCAGTAAACAGGTAGAGGTCAGGGCAGATGGGACAGGTTCTGGGTTCAGTAAACAGGCAGAGGTTAGGGCAGTCAGGAAAGGTTCTGGGTTCAGTAAACAGGCAGAGGTCAGAACAGGCGGGACAGGTTCTGAGTACAGTAAACAGGCAGAGGTCAGGGCAGGCAGGACAGGTTTTTTTAGCACAGTAAACAGGCAGAGGTCAGGACAGGTGGGACAGGTTCTGAGTACAGTAAACAGGCAGAGGTCAGGGCAGGTAGGACAGGTTCTGAGTACAGTAAACAGGCAGAGGTCAGGACAGGCGGGACAGGTTCTGACTACAGTAAATAGGCAGAGGTCAGGGCAGGCGGGACAGGTTCTGAGTACAGTAAACAGGCAGAGATCAGGGCAGGCAGGACAGGTTTTTTAGCACAGTAAACAGGCAGAGGTCAGGACAGGTGGGACAGGTTCTGAGTACAGTAAACAGGTAGAGGTCAGGGCAGGTAGGACAGGTTCTGAGTACAGTAAACAGGCAGAGGTCAGGACAGGCGGGACAGGTTCTGACTACAGTAAACAGGCAGAGGTCAGGGCAGGCAGGACAGGTTTTTTAGCACAGTAAACAGGCAGAGGTCAGGACAGGTGGGACAGGTTCTGAGTACAGTAAACAGGCAGAGGTCATGGCAGGTAGGACAGGTTCTGAGTACAGTAAACAGGCAGAGGTCAGGACAGGTGGGACAGGTTCTGACTACAGTAAACAGGCAGAGGTCAGGGCAGGCAGGACAGGTTTTTTAGCACAGTAAACAGGCAGAGGTCAGGACAGGTGGGACAGGTTCTGAGTACAGTAAACAGGCAGAGGTCAGGGCAGGCAGGACAGGTTCTGAGTTCAGTAAACAGGCAGAGGTCAGGATAGTGTAGTAAAAGCCTTCCTAGGACACTAACAAGCTAGGAACCTTATTGCTCAGGCACCTTCCTGTGGAAGAAGGTGCCTAAAATACCAGGAAACTAAAGGTAGTGCCTGGGGACACTTTACAGGGTGTGCTGACCTTACGGGCGCATGCAGGAGAAGCAATAACAATGTGGAGGTGACTCCATCGGAGAGGATGCAGCAGAGGACCATGGCAGGGGAAGGAGGTGAGACCATGGCGGGGTGAGGAGAGAAGCTGGTGGACCAAGACCATAACCAAAAGGTGAGAAAGATCAAAACTACAAGTACCAGGCAACAAATCCAAAGGAACAAGAAGAAGGCAGAACCCAGAGACAGGGAAGATGGTGGCCGAGTACAGGAGCATAGTGCCCTCTGGTTCTGAGCAGGTGACCTCTCCTCCATCCTATACACTCTACAGTAGGAACTGTCCATGAACACGATACACTCCGGTAAACTAGCTTTGCTGCCTTGACCGGCGACATCTGGCAGTCGCCCTAGTTTTCTTGCCTTTGCCCTAACCAGCTAGGAAGGGGTTAAGGAAGCATTATCCTCTCATCGGCCTAAGGAGAAAAACAATCATCCCCGGCCAAGATCACGTAAAAGGAGGAATCCGAGCTTATTGAGGGAGTCTGACATCTGGCGGACCCTCTCTAATCAGATCACCAGCGCGGCCCCAAGACTTCAACTGTACGCACTGCCGGGAGAAAGGGAACCCTCCTGAGGACTGCCAGGGAATGCCGAGAGGGTGCACTGTACAATAGCATGGGTAACTACATACAGCACGAAGCTTCTGGGCCCCTGTGAAAAATCTGTCACCGCCCCTCCCCTCTGACAACGTGCCATGTACAATACTGGTGTCAGACGGGTGGCAGAGGGGTCTTTGGTGTGATGGTTTGCGGAGAGGGATGATCATGTTTGACCTGCCATTTTGGACAAACATGATCCAAAATATCCACCCCCAAGATGTGCTAGAACCGTCTTCTAAGTGGTAGTAATGGGCCCCGCAGAACGAAAACCCAATAGAGATGCTTTAGGATGTGTACCTACATATATATTCTAAAATACGGAAAATGGTAAAAACTGTGAAAAACCCATCTATGAGGAGGTATGACAAAACCTCTGTTATCCTTCCTGGAAATGTATGACTTAATTGACAACTGGTCATTATTATCCCCCTTGATCATAGGATTAGTTTTCCCATTGTCAGCTCGGATTTGGCATAGTGAGACACACAATTCCGACTGGGAAAAAGGTGACATCCAGTCCTTAGTTTATTCATACATTTCCAGGAGGAATAGTAGAGGAACAGAATGATGTTAAAATAGAAATAAAAGAGGCTTCAGAATTTGGAGGAGCTGACAATCACTTTATTTGTTACTCCACCTGAGCTCCCTCTAGTGGTGGCTGCAGGCAGAATATTACCATGTTACTCCCCCTGAGCTCCCTCTAGTGGTGGCTGCAGACAGAATATTACCATGTTACTCCTCCTGAGCTCCCTCTAGTGGTGGCTGCAGGCAGAATATTACCATGTTACTCCACCTGAGCTCCCTCTAGTGGTGGCTGCAGACAGAATATTACCATGTAACTCCCCCTGAGCTCCCCCTAGTGGTGGCTGCAGACAGAATATTACCCTGTTACTCCCCCTGAACTCCCCCTAGTGGTGGCTGCAGACAGAATATTACCATGTTACTCCCCTTGGGCTCCCGCTAGTGGTGGCTGCAGACAGGATTTTACCATGTTACTCCCCCTGAGCTCCCTCTAGTGGTGGCTGCTGACAGATCACTGTATTACTTCCCCTGAGCTTCCCTTAGTGGTGGCTGCAGACAGAATATTACCATGTTATTCCCCCTGAGCTCCCCCTAGTGGTGACTGCACGCAGACAGGATTTTACCATGTTACTTCCCCTGAGATCCCCCTAGTGGTGACTGCACGCAGACAGGATTTTACCATGTTACTTCCCCTGAGCTCCCCCTAGTGGTGGCTGCAGGCAGACAGGATTTTACCATGTTACTTCCCCTGAGCTCCCCCTAGTGGTGGCTGCAGACAGGATTTTACCATGTTACTTCCCCTGAGCTCCCCCTAGTGGTGACTGCACGCAGACAGGATTTTACCATGTTACTTCCCCTGAGCTCCCCCTAGTGGTGGCTGCAGGCAGACAGGATTTTACCATGTTACTTCCCCTGAGCTCCCCCTAGTGGTGGCTGCAGACAGGATTTTACCATGTTACTTCCCCTGAGCTCCCTCTAGTGGTGGCTGCAGGCAGACAGAGTTTTACCTTGTTACTTCCCCTGAGCTCCCCCTAGTGGTGGCTGCAGGTAGACAGGATTTTACCATGTTACTTCCCCTCAGCTCCCTCTAGTGGTGGCTGCAGACAGACAGAGTTTCACCATGTTACTCCCTCTAAGCTCCCCGGTAACTATCTATGCTGGGGATTTGGATCTCTGTATCAGGAACATAGAGCTCTGACCGCTATAAAGCTATAGTAATCAGCACATAATTAATTCTAACCTATTTAGACTAAAATAAAGCCTAAAATGGATTTTAAACTACAACAGCGCAGCTTTAGAGACTCACATGTAAGATGTTCCCATCATCAGCTTTTACCAAATCTACCAAGTCTCCTCGGTATTAGAAATGATTAAACCTCTGGAAAGTTTCATCCAAGACATCAAATAATTGGAGCATCCTGTGACCTCATGCCAGTCCCTCGGCACAGCCTCACATCTCATGGCAGTGCCAGTCCATGCCAGCCTTGGCCAGTATTGCAGCGTGTGCACCAGGTCACTGACCATTCGGGGATCTGCAATTATCTATTCGTTTCCTATTATTTGCATGTTAATTGCATGAAAAGTCATTGCTGACAATCTGACAACTTGACAGATTGGAAGAAGACCAGTAAGAGGTAAGTCGTTGTCAGAGGATGATGCTTTGTATTGCATTTTATTGGGGACAGATATTGGACTATAATTCCAGGACTCCTGCATCTACTGGACAAGCAGTAAATACATTTTTTTTGAATTTCAGATGATTTTTTTTTTTACATATTCCAGGTCATTATCTATATTTAAAACTAAGTACAAAACCTGCAATTTTAACTCTGACCACTAACCCTAATAATAGATTGACACTTGCCAATTCTGTAGGTGTTTTCTTTGCTGCCTTCGCCTCATTTACATCACAGACAAGATTATATTAGTAGATAACACCTATATAGATAACACCACCGCCCCATCATTGTAACAACTACTGACAACAGATGATGTCACAGTTTATCTACTCCCTCTCCCTGAATAGAGACATGTCTAAAAAATTCCTCAATGGGTCAGCTCCAGTCTATTTCTGGCTATGGCCCTGAAAAAATGTCTAAAGTGAATCCAATGCCCATTATTGATTCACCCATAGTATCCCCCATTCCTAAGGTGTAAGTAATGTATAACACCCAGTATTGGATACACACTCAGGGGTCAGTGGGCACCATTGTTACCCATATCTGGGAAGCTAAGGGCATGATATCAGTGTTTATCCATCATAGATATCGACTGCACATGTCAAGATATGATATAGATGTCTGAAACACCCACCTGCTGGGGTAACAGGGCGCCCTGGACCCCCATATCAGCTAGTCTTACAGCAATAAGGGTTAATGTTAACAGTATATATAGTTCTGAGAGAGAAATATGAGAAGAGACAGATAGGTGTGAGATAAGAGATAGGGATGTGAGAGAGATATGAAAGATAAGAGAGAGATATGGAAGAGAGAGATGAGAGAGTGAAGAGACAGAGAGATCTGAGAGAGAAGAGAGATATGAGAGATAAGAGAAAGATATGGAAGAGAGAGTAAAGAGAGATGTGAGAGAGAAGAGATATGACAGAGATGTAAGATATGAGAGAAATATAAGTTTGAGAGAGATGAGAAAGAAATAAGATATGAGAATATATGAGAGAGATCTTGGAGAACTAAGCACAGATTATTATTATTATTATTATTATTGTTTATTTATATAGCACCATTAATTCCATGGTGCTGTACATTATTATATTAATTCCATGGTGCTGTACATTATTATATTAATTCCATGGTGCTGTACATTATTATATTAATTCCATGGTGCTGTACATTATTATATTAATTCCATGCTGCTGTACATTATTATATTAATTCCATGGTGCTGTACATTATTATATTAATTCCATGGTACTGTACATTATTATATTAATTCCATGGTACTCTGTACATTAGTATATTAATTCCACAGTGCTGTACATTATTATATTAATTCCATGGTGCTGTACATTATTATATTATTTCCATGGCACTGTACATTATTATATTAATTCCATGGTGCTGTACATTATTATATTATTTCCATGGCACTGTACATTATTATATTAATTCCATGGTGCTCTGTACATTATTATATTAATCCCATGGTGCTGTACATTATTATATTATTTCCATGGCGCTGTACATTATTATAGTAATTCCATAGTGTTGTACATTATTATATTAATTCCATGGTGCTTTACATTTGCGGACTTACATACGGTACACAAGATGTACAAAACAGATAATACTAACAGTGACCAAGTGGCACAGTGGGATAGAGGGCCCTGCCCGCAAGGGCTTACAATCTATGAGGGAAGAGGGATAGAGACAGAAGGTGGGGGTAGAGGCTGTACAGATGGTGGTGTGGTGACAGTAGTGTTATTGGGGGTTGTAGGCCTTCCTGAATAGGTGAGTCTTCAGGGCCTTCTTGAAGCTTGTGACTGTGGGGGTCAGTCTTATGTGTCTTGGTAATGAGTTCCAGAGTATGGGGGATGCACGGGAGAAGTCTTGGAGACGTTTGTGTGAAGAGCGGATAAGAGCAGAGCGGAGTAGGAGGTCTTTGGAGGATCGGAGGTTACGTGTGGGCAGGTAGCGGGAGATTAGGTCAGAGATATGTGGAGGGGACAGGCTGTGGATGGCTTTGTATGTCAGCGTTAGTAGTTTGAACTCTATTTGCTGGGCGATGGGTAGTCAGTGAAGGGATTGGCAGAGGGGAGCGGCCGATGAAGAACGGGGGGAGAGGTGTATTAGGCGAGCAGCACAGTTTAAGGTGGACTGGAGGGGGGCGAGAGTGTTAGCTGGGAGGCCATGGAGAAGGGTGTTACAGTAGTCTAAGCGGGAGATTATGAGGGCGTGGACTAGCATCTTTGTAGTTTCAGGGGTAAGGAAGGAGCGGATTCGGTGGATGTTCTTGAGTTGAAGGCGGCAGGAGGTGTTGAGGGTTTGAATATGCGGCTTGAAGGATAGGTCAGAGTCTAAGGTTATACCAAGGCAGCGGGCCTGTGGGACTGGGGTGAGTGTGGTTCCATTAACTTTGATAGATAGGTCAGGTAAGGGGGCATGCGAGGAGGGGTGAAGATTATGAACTCTGTTTTCTCCATGTTGAGTTTGAGAAAGCAGGAGGAGAGAAAGGAGGCTACGGCTGCTAGACATGCTGGGACTCTGGACAACAGAGAGGTAATGTCTGGTCCAGAGAGATACAGTGGGGAAAAAAAGTATTTAGTCAGCCACCAATTGTGCAAGTTCTCCCACTTAAAAAGATGAGGCCGGCCTGTAATTGTCATCATAGGTAGACCTCAACTATGAGAGACAAAATGAGAAAACAAATCCAGAAAATCACATTGTCTGATTTTTGAAAATTTTTTTTGCAAATTATGGTGGAAAATAAGTATTTGGTCACCTACAAACAAGCAAGATTTCTGTCTCTCACAGACCTGTAACTTCTTCTGTAAGAGGCTCCTCTGTCCTCCACTCATTACCTGTAGTAATGGCTCCTGTGTGACATTGTTATCAGTATAAAAGACGCCTGTCCACAACCTCAAACAGTCACACTCCAAACTCCACTATGGTGAAGACCAAAGAGCTGTGGAAGGACCAGAAACAAAATGGTAGCCCTGCACCAGGCTGGGAAGACTGAATCTGCAATAGGCAAGCAGCTTGGTGTGAAGAAATCACCTGTGGGAGCAATAATTAGAAAATGGAAGACATACAAGACCACTGATAATCTCCCTCCATCAGGGGCTCCACGCAAGATCTCACCCCGTGGGGTCAAAATGATCACAAGAACGGTGAGAAAAATCCCAGAACCACACGGGGGACCTAGTGACTGACCTGCAGAAAGCTGGGACTAACGTAACAAAGGCTACCGTCAGTAACACACTACGCCGCCAGGGACTCAGATCCTGCAGTGCCAGACGTGTCCCCCTGCTTAAGCCAGTACATATCCGGGCCCGTCTGAAGTTTACTAGAGAGCATTTGGATGTTCCAGAAGAGTATTGGGAGAATGTCATATGGTCAGATGAAACCAAAGTAGAACTGTTTGGTAGAAACACAACTCGTGGTGTTTGGAGGAGAGTGAATGCTGAGTTGCATCCAAAGAACACCATACCTACTGTGAAGCATGGGGGGGCAACATCATGCTTTGGGGGTGATTCTCTGCAAAGGGACCAGGACGACTGATCCGTGTACATGAAAGAATGAATGGGGCCATGTATCGTGAGATTTTGAGTGCAAACCTCCTTCCATCAGCAAGGGCATTGAAGATGAAACGTGGCTGGGTCTTTCAGCATGACAATGATCCCAAGCACACCGCCAGGGCAACGAAGGAGCGGCTTCGTAAGAAGCATTTCAAGGTCCTGGAGTTGTCTAGCCAGTCTCCAGATCTCAACCCCATAGAAAACCTTTGGAGGGAGTTGAAAGTCCGTGTTGCCCAGCGACAGCCCCAAAACATCCCTGCTCTAGAGGAGATCTGCATGGAGGAATGGGCCAACATACCAGCAACAGTGTGTGCCAACCTTGTGAAGACTTACAGAAAACGTTTCACCTCTGTCATTGCCAACAAAGGAGATATAACAAAGTATTGAGATGAACTTTTGTTATTGACCAAATACTTATTTTCCACCATAATTTGCAAATAAATTCTTTAAAATTCAGACAATGTGATTTTGTGGATTTGTTTTCTCACTTTGTCTCTCATAGTTGAGGTCTACCTATGATGACAATTACAGGCCGGCCTCATCTTTTTAAGTGGGAGAACTTGCACAATTGGTGGCTGACTAAATACTTTTTTTCCCCACTGTACATGCGGCTGATTTAGAGGCCGGAGCCTCTTTATAAATCACCTATTTCCTGCTCCAGTCAGGGCCTTTATTTAGACTTATTAAGATTGGCGTACGATACGAGAGTCTTATTGAATATACCCCAATGTGTATTATTATTGTGTGTATATTATACAATTGAATAATGATAATAATTATTATTGTTATGTGTATATTATATTTTTTTTATAACGGAATATTTATTATTATTATTATTATTATTATTATTACATGATTACATTTGTATTATATTATACATTGTATAATTACTGAATATTTATTATTTATATTATTATTATTTCATGTATATTGTATAATGATTACTTTTGTATTATTTTATACATTTTATAATTGCTGATTTTTTTATTATTATCATTATTATTCTGTGTATATTTTATAATTACTACATTTGTATTATATTATATATTGTATAATGATTGACTATTTTTTATTATTATTAGTATTATGACATGTATATTGTATAATTATTAAATTAATATTATATATTTTATAATGACTGAATATTATTATTATTATTATTATTATTATTATTATGTGTATATTGTATAATGGTTACATTTGTATTATATATTGTATAATGACTGAATCTGTATTATTATTATTATTATTATTATTATTATTATTTTGTGTATATTGTATAGTTGTATATTTATTATTGAATTTCTGAAAAAAACATAAAAAAAATATCTTTTAGCTACATTTAGAGAAAATCTTTTAGATCTTTTTGGGTTTATCTCGGGATGATTGATGTGGTTTATGTCAGTGTAAAATAAAAAATACCGAATAGTAAAGCACAAGTGAGCGTACCTGTCTGTGCGGTGATAGCAACACCACTGGGACTGTAAGAGTTTGTTCACATGGGACTGATTTGCCTTAGGCAAATCCACTGTAGATTTTTTTGAGCAAATCCACAGCAAAAATTCAAAGCTGAAACTTGGATTTCTACCACAAATCCACACATGGATTGTCCGCATTGTAACTTAATGAAACTAATCCTCAGGTTTTGTGTCTGGAATCCATGGTAATGCAGAATGTGCCGTGGATTTTATCATCCGCAGGGTGTTCATTATTGCACAGGATTTTTTCTGGAACATATAAATGGGATGTAAAATATCTCACCCACATGGACTACATGTACCAGAGAAGTGTCAGTCACAAAATCCACCACAGAATCCATAATGTGTGAACACTGCTTTATTTTCTGTGTTTTATAATACAGCAATCCTAGGGGAATATTCCTATGCAAGAACTACAGTGTAAAAAGTAAGAGAAAGGTAAAATAAGTCCTATAAAAATAAAGATTTAGAGTAAAATAATAAAATATAATATGATTGTAAAAAGTAAACAATAGTAATAACATAAGCTTAAATAAATAATATAGTAAAATAATACAATGTAATAATAATATTGTAAAAATAAACATAATAGTAATAACATAAGCTTAAATAAATAATAGGGTAAAATAAAATATAATAATATGATTGTAAAACTAAACATAATAATAACATAAGCTTAAATAAATAATAGAGTAAAGCACGAAAGAAATACACAATGGGTATATATAAGAGTGTAAGCCCTAGAGATGTGAGCACAGTGGGAGGAATTGATGAAGACTGGCAATTCTTATACCAGTCTTAATTCATTCCCCGCCAGGTGCACGACTGGACAGAAATCCTAAGAGGTTCCGACCTCTTAATAATTTTAGCACATGTGCAGATCTGGTAGAATTGATATAGATTTATTATATATAACTTCTACCCTATCCCAAATATTATATAGATAGATAATATCTATAGATAAGAGATAGATAGATAGATAGATAGATAGATAGATAGATATGAGATAGATAGAAAGATAGATAGATAGATAGATAGATAGATAGATATGAGATAGATAGATATGAGATAGATATGAGATAGATAGATAGATAGATATATATGAGATAGATAGATAGATAGATAGATAGATATGAGATAGATAGATAGATAGATATGAGATAGATAGATAGATATGAGATAGATAGATAGATAGATATGAGATAGATAGATAGATAGATAGATATGAGATAGATAGATATGAGATAGATAGATATGAGATAGATAGATAGATAGATAGATATGAGATAGATAGATATGAGATAGATATGAGATAGATATGAGATAGATAGATAGATAGATATGAGATAGATAGATAGATAGATAGATATGAGATAGATAGATAGATAGATAGATAGATAGATAGATAGATAGATAGGGAGATGGATAGATATGATAGATAGATATGAGATAGATAGATAGATAGATAGATAGATAGGGAGATGGATAGATATGATAGATAGATATGAGATAGATAGATAGATATGAGATAGATAGATAGATAGATATGAGATAGATAGATAGATAGATATGAGATAGATAGATAGATAGATATGAGATAGATAGATAGATAGATAGATATGAGATAGATAGATATGAGATAGATAGATAGATATGAGATAGATAGATATGAGATAGATATGAGATAGATATGAGATAGATAGATAGATATGAGATAGATAGATAGGAGATAGATAGATATGACATAGATATATATATAGATAGATAGATAGATATGAGATAGATAGATAGATATGAGATAGATAGATATGAGATAGATAGATATGAGATAGATAGATATGAGATAGATAGATAGATAGATAGATAGGGAGATGGATAGATATGATAGATAGATATGAGATAGATAGATAGATAGATAGGGAGATGGATAGATATGATAGATAGATATGAGATAGATAGATAGATAGATAGATAGATATGAGATAGATAGATAGATAGATAGATAGATAGATAGATAGATAGATAGATACAGTGGGTACGGAAAGTTTTCAGACCCCTTTAAATTTTTCACTCTTTGTTTCATTGCAGCCATTTGCTAAAACCAAAAAAGTTCATTTTATTTCTCATTAATGTACGCTCAGCTCCCCATCTTGACAGAAAAAAACAGAAATGTAGATATTTTTGCAAATTTATTAAGAAACTGAAATCTCCCATGGCCATAAGTATTCAGAGCCTTTGCTGTGACCCTCATATATAACTCACCTGCTGTGCATTTCCTTCTGATCCTCCTTGAGATGGTTCTACTCCTTCATTGGAGTCCAGCTGTGTTTAATTAAACTGATTCGACTTGATTAGGAAAGGCGCACACCTGTCTATATAAGACCTCACATCTCACAGTGCATGTCAGAGCAAATGAGAATCAGGAGGTCAAAGGAACTGCCCAAGGAGCTCAGAGACAGAATTGTGGCAAGGCACAGATCTGGCCAAGGTTACAAAAGAATTTCTTCAGCACTCAAGGTTCCTAAGAGCACAGTGGCCTCCATAATCCTTAAATGGAAGAAGTTTGGGACGAGCAGAACTCTTCCTAGACCTGGCCATCCAGCCAAACTGAGCAATGATGGGAGAAGAGCCTTGGTGAGAGAGGTAAAGAAGAACCCAAAGATCACTGTGGCCGAGCTCCAGAGATCCAGTAGGGAGATGGGAGAAAGTTCCACAAAGTCACTATCACTGCAGCCTCCACCAGTCGGGGCTTTATGGCAGAGTAGCCCGAAGGAAGCCTCTCCTCAGTGCAAGACATATGAAAGCCGCATAGAGTTTGCCAAAAAACACAGACTATGAGAAATAAGATTCTCTGGTCTGATGAGACGAAGACTGAACTTTTTGCCGTTAATTCTAAGCTGTATGTGTGGAGAAAACCAGGCCCTGCTCATCACCTGCCCAATACAATCCCAACAGTGAGACATGGCGGTGGCAGCATCATGCTATGGGGGACAGGACGACTGGTTGCAATTGAAGGAAAGATGAATGCGGCCAAGTACAGAGATATCCTGGAAGAAAACCTCTTCCCGAGTGCTCTGGACCTCAGACTGGGCCGAAGGTTCACCTTCCAACAAGACAATGACCCTAAGCACACAGCTAAAATAACAAAGGAGCGGCTTCAGAACAACTCTGTGATTACCTTTAACTAACCTTTATTAACTTATAGTAAATATATTTTTTTTTTCTTGAACTACCGCGTGTGCGTTCATTTCTGGTTGCGGAGTCCAAACCACCTGCCTTGCTCTCGGTTCACAAATTGGCGTCACGAACAGGATCACGCTTACCAGAATGGACGGTGGCGCACCCATTCGGGAGAATGGTGCTGGAGGAAGAATGCCAGCAGGGGCTATAATGAGTCAGTTAGCTAAATTTGATGGCAATAATATGTCAGTGAGTATGTGGGTGGAACAGATACGAATGATACAGCGAATGTACCAGACCGCACCAGAAGTACTAGTAGAGCTAGCAATATTGACATTACAAGGGGATGCTAAGACCACGGTGATACTGAGTCCATTTGAACAAAGGCAGACATTTGAGCAAGTAGTCCAGATTCTAGAAACCATCTATGGAGAAACTGCATTGCTGGGGTCTCTGCAGGCTCGGTTCTTCCAGAGGGTACAACAGGAGAATGAAAGCCTTCCCCAATATGCAAATGCCCTACAAGAACTGCTCCGAGATATTCAAAGGAAGGAAAGAGGGGGCTCGCCAGCCTTCTGTAACCCTGATCGGACTCTCCGTGACCAGTTTGTCCTGGGGATACGTGACGGCAGTTTAACTGTGACTATGCAGGATTTTATACGACGAGAGACTGATGCTAAATTCCATGATGTACAGGTAGAGGCCATCTCCCGTGCCAATAGTATGGTCCCGAGGCCGCAGACCGCAGTTGGAGTTACTTTGTCACAGGGGGCTAGTTCTGGCTCAGAGACAGTAGAAAAAGGGACGGTTAAAGAAATTCTCACAGTAATGCAGAAACTGCAAGAACAAATGGAACACTTGCACACTCGTTGTGATGAGCAGTCTATGAAAATTGCAGACTTCCAGAAGACTGGAGATGAAAGGGTGAGCCGTCCATACCCAGAAAATCAGAATCACCCACCACCCCGCTGGAGGGGGTGAGGATAGGACCTACCGAAGGGGTCCAAATCATTTAGTGCAGTGCTCAGGAGAAATCGAAGGGGCTTACCGAAGGGGCCCAAACAGATGGCCAGAACGACGGGGGATACGCTGCTGGGAGTGTGGACGGATGGGCCACGTTGCTGCTAGATGTCCAGAGCAGCGACAAACTTATGAGAGACCGCCGTTAAACTGAAGTCCCCTGCTGCTGAAGGGCGTGTAGTAGGGGAGACTGACAAGGAGACTATGTGGGGGAGAATGCCCTGATGATGACCTGATCGCTGCAAGTCCTGTCATACAGGTGGAAATGGAGGGTATTCCGGTTACCGGGATGATTGACACGGGTTCCCAAGTAACGACCTTGAGTAGAGACTGTTATGAACGGTACTTCCGGCAACATGTGAAATATGATCCCCATACATTCGTACGAGTGGTCGCAGCTAACCAGTTACCAGTTCCGGTCGTGGGAGTGGCCTGGATGAATGTCCGGGTATGTGGCCAAGATCTAGGTAGGAAAGGCATTGTGGTGGTACAGGAGTCACATGAAGTAAAGGTCCCTGTCATTTTGGGGATGAATGTGTTAAAAGAATTAGATCAGATCCTCTTTGAAAAGAAAGGTCACGGTTATTGGAAAGAAACCACCACCCATCGGCCTACTCAAACAGCTTTCCAGCGGCTGATCCGGACATGTGGCTTACAGAAAAGTTCAGATGCACAGCGTCCTCTGGCTCGAATTTCAGTTCCTTTGCATACAAAAGTTACACTGCCACCCAGTCGGGAGACAATAGTGTCCATGCCCGTAGGCACCTGTCGGAAACTAGAGGGCATAGCTGTGTTGGTAGAACCACTGCAGGCAGCCGAAGGAGGTGTTGATCCGCTAGTGGCCCGTTCCTTGGCAATAGTTCGCAATGGAAGAGTACCACTTCGATGTGTAAACACTCAGGACCAGAGTGTGGACCTGACCCCAGGGAGGCTGCTGGCTAACATCTATGTGACTCCGGAGGAAGTAAGGAAAGTAACTCCAATGCAGCTGAAGCCGACTGAAAGGGATGAGTGGACCGTAACTGTGTCCATGGGAGAAGATGAGGAACCCACCTCTGAATGGAATGGCTGTGCAATTCGAGAACAGATGAAGATGGATGTAAGTTCATGTTCTCTGGAATGGGTGCAGAAGGTAGATGAGCTGTTGTGGGAGAACCAAGCCACCTTTGCACGGTATGCTGAAGATTTTGGATGTACCACAGGGATCTACCATGAGATTCCCACAGGAGACACCCCTCCAATTAGAGAGCGCTACCGACAAATTCCTCCACAGTTGTATCAGGAAGTGAAAGAACTGTTAGCTAAGATGCTACAGGGGTGGGATCATCCAAGAAAGCCAGAGTCCCTGGGCGGCTCCTGTGGTGTTAGTAAGAAAAAAAGATGGGTCCATCCGATTTTGCGTAGACTATCGGAAGTTAAACGCTTGCACCGTACGAGATTCCTACCCCTTGCCACGGATTGAGGAGTCCCTCTCAGCGCTAGGGAGAGCCCGGTACTTCTCCTCACTAGATCTGGCTAGTGGGTATTGGCAGGTGCCGATGGCCACAAAAGACAAGGAGAAGACGGCATTCATCTTGCCCATGGGACTATACGAATTTAACCGGATGCCCTTCGGGTTGACAAATGCACCCGGAACGTTTCAGCGGTTGATGGAGAAATGTCTCGGTGACTTCAACTTTGAGTTCACTCTCATCTACTTGGATGACATTATAGTGTATTCTGCGACCTTTGAAGACCATCTCCACCAGTTGGGGCAAGTATTTCGAAGATTGCGGGAACATGGGCTCAAATTGAAACCCAGTAAATGTCGGTTGTTCCAATCTGAAATTGATTACTTGGGTCACCGCGTATCAGGAGAAGGGGTGAGACCATCAAGAGACAAGATAGCGGCTGTTCAAGATTGGCCGATACCGACTACCCTGCGAGAAGTGAGGGCGTTCCTTGGAGTAGCCGGTTACTATCGACGGTTTATTAAGGATTTCGCCAAGGTAGCAGCACCACTTAATGCTCTCCTACGAGGCACATCCGGTGGTCCAAAGAACCGGTCCGTGAAGTGGGGACCTGAACAGGAACAAGCCTTCCAGGCATTGAAGGATGCACTGACAACAGCCCCAATCTTGGCATATGCTGATTACCACTTGCCGTTCCAGCTATATACAGATGCAAGCCTGTATGGTCTTGGAGCAGTGCTTTCCCAGCTTCAGGATGGCCAGGAGAGGGTCATAGCGTACGGCAGCCGGTCTTTGAGAGATTCTGAAAGAAACCCCGAGAATTATAGTTCATTTAAATTGGAGCTGTTGGCACTGGTATGGGCCATGACCGAGAAATTCTCTGAATATTTGACCGGTGCTGAAGTTTTAGTACTGACTGACAACAACCCACTAGCTCACCTGGAAAATGCCAAGCTCGGGGCGTTAGAGCAGAGGTGGATAGCCCGAATGTCTACATTCAATTACCGCATTAAGTATCGGTCCAAGACAGAGAACCAGAATGCTGACGGACTTTCTAGGGTAACTGCCCAGACCCCCACAGAAGACGTGGATCATGAGTTGGAGCATGTGGAGGTGCCCGATTTCAGCAGATTTTCACAGGCCTTGACCGCCACTAATCAGTTTGAGATGGAGGGGACTGAAATGGCTCCTTTCTTTGGTCCCTCACGACAGGAATGGGCACAGATACAACAGACCCATGAGGGGCTGGCGCAGATGATCAAGTGTGTTGAGAAAGGCCAGAAGCCCTGTAGAGAGGAAAGAGAACGACTGACACGTGAGATATTATCTGTTTTGAGTCAGTGGGAAAAGTTGGAGATGAAAAATGGAGTGCTATGCCGAAAGGTCTATTTACCTTCTGAGATCGACATTCGATACCAAATTGTGGTGCCTAGTGGACTGGCTCGCTCCTTGGCAGTTGAGGCTCATAATAAGAATGGACATTTTGGTCATGAGAAGACCTTTCGTTGGTTACAGCGACTGATTTACTGCCCTGGTCTTCGTCAAATGGTCGAAGAAGTATGCCGTAGCTGTCGAACTTGTGAGATCCATAAGGCAATAGAACAGAGAGCTCCCCTGCAAACCATCGTGACCCAGGAACCTTTAGAAATCGTCATGATAGACTATCTAATGGTGGGCCCATCCAATAGCGGACACCAGTATTGCCTCGTAATGGTGGATCACTTCACCAAATTTGCGGTGGTACCCGCCACCAAGGACCAGACAGCTGAGTCAGCAGCCTCGTGCTCTGTGCCAAGATTTCATTCGAGTATATGGGTGCCCCCAACGCATCCACTCCGACCAGGGCGCCTGCTTTGAGGGACACGTAATGAAAGAAGTTCAACGTATCTACGGGATAAAGAAGTCGCACACGACTCCATGCCACCCTCAGGGAAATGGGGCCTGTGAAAGATTCAACAGAACTCTGCTACAGATGCTGCGGACTCTGGAGGAAGACAAGAAGTTACAGTGGCCTCAGTTCTTGTCTGAAATGGGTGTGGGCCTATAACAATCAGGTCCATTCTACAACGGGGTACTCTCCTTATACACTTCTCTTTGGGCGGTCTGGGCGAAGTATAGGGAGAATTACAGTTGAATGATGTGGATGGGTTCCCTCCGAGGGATCCAACCTCTTGGGTGCGGGCGCATCGGCAGAGACTTGAGACGATCCATCGATTGGTGCGGCAGCGCCTGCAAGAACATCCCCATCCTGATAAGACCCCCAGTGCAAGAAGCACCATTGCAACCAGGCGACCTGGTGCTAGTTCGTGTCAAGAAACCTCAAGGGAAATTGGAAAGCAGATGGGAGGCTTTGCCGTATCGTGTTGTTGGCCGCAAGTATGCGAATGGGCCAGTGTACCAGGTCCAGAAAGAAGGAACTGATTGTGTTCGAGTACTTCACCGAAATATGTTGCGCCTGTGTCATTCTGAAGGGACAAATCACGATGGGCCTGCCAATGTGAATGAGCTCCCACAGTCAGAGAATGGAGGTGCGGAATGGGCCTCCGATGAGGAGGATGATTGTTGGCCGATCCCTGCTCCTGGGGATGTTCCACCTGTGCCTACTGTATCTCCGGCCTGTGCCCCCTCTGGTGCGGAATCCGCTGGTCCTTCTCAGCCCATAGCTGCAGCACCCCATAATATACCACCGGTCCTCAGACGGACCACTAGGCCAAATGTTGGTATTCCCCCCTGTAGCAGGTATGCGCAGGATGAGTTTGTTTGGCCTGCCATACATCGGTATACTACCACCCTGTGCATAAAAGTACAACCCTCTGGATATACAGTCATAGGCAGGGACTGCCAATCTTAAAGTGGGGGGGAATATGTAAGAGACAGCCAATGTTGTCTTAAGCTTCATTTGTCTGTATAAACTGTTAATGTTGAATGTATTTCTGTGATTCTGTTCCTTTAAGAAGCAGCCATTGTAATTGTGACATGATGCTGGAGTGAGACCCCCCCCCCCTTTTTTATGTCAGCCTGCCTGTTCTGCAGACAGAGTGTGAGCAGAGAAGCAGGAAGTGACGAGACAGAGAGCAGCAGCCATCTTGGCAAGTGTTGTATTGAACTGGTGTGGAGATTTTTCTGTACAGCTAAGCTGTATCTTGGTCCAGAGACAAACAGAGTGTAAAGAGACAACAGGACTAGTGAGTCCACGTGAAAGGAACTGTGCTCAGTGGCTGATCAGTGAGACTGACATTGTGACTGTGTATATGGATACCACAGATAGAGACTCGCAGTGCTGTTGATGTACTGGACGGCACCTGCTAAACCCGGCTTACATCCCAGCTCAGTGTATGGATTCGGCAGGACTGTCAGTGTGCTGAGTGGAATCTGCTGTTGGATTACATTGCATTCAGTTGGTTTCCCTGTCTGTTAAAGAGGACTTCATTTCTCCCAAGATCCTGATAACCGTGAGGGAGAGGACGCTTCACTATAAAAGAAAGGACGACTTTGGGCCCCACCGCGCGCTTCTACGGACTGTAAGCGGTCCACCTGGACCACTGGGGAAAAGGGGGTGCACCCAAATGTGATGTCAGGGTCAGTTAGGGATAGTTTTGAGTATATTGTTCATTCAGTGTCCATACTGCAGAAGTGGACAGAGTAAAAGTAGAAACCATTGCAGAATTTGCCTTGAAATTGTTCATGCTATATTGTATATTTTGCTTGTCTTTAGCCCTGTCATTTTACCTTTAACTAACCTTTATTAACTTA